>CM038141.1:35849258-36061386 GCA_021437245.1 Aegilops speltoides | reverse complement strand
CACTTCCGCCTCTGCCACCTTCCCGTGCAACAGCACGCGTCGATTGCGGCGTCGTGGGATAGGACATGCCCACGTCCTTTAATGAGAAGAGCGGAACGCCCCGCACTTCCCCATAAAAACAGAGGAAGCAGGTGCGGTTCCCCTCCATCGCTTTCATTGCTTCTTCTTCCTCCTCCAGAAAACCCTCTTTGCGCTCCGCCTCCGCATCTCCTCCGTTGTTTCTTTCGTTCGCGGCGTCGTCGGGTTCTTCGTCCTCCTTCCCTCGCCGCCTCCGCCATGGCCCCGAAAACAAGGAAGGGGAAGGGGAAAGCGGAGAAGACCAAGAAGGAGAGATCCGAGCAGGCGGAAGAGCTCGCCCAGATGCGGAGGGAGAACGTCGTCTTCCCGCCGTGGCTCGGCGTGCAAGAACTCTGGGGCAAGTATTTCTTGTTCTGGGCCAAGAGGACCTCGGCGCATCCTCGGACCAGAGCTCATCCGGCCGCCACCATGGACAACTATCCTGGCGGGTACTATTTCTTCGCAGCTTTCTTCCACTGCGGTCTTTGTCCTCCTTTTTCTGAATTCTTCTGTGACATCATGAACACATATGGCTTCCACCTTCTTGATTTCACCCCAACGCCGTCCTCACAATGGCGGTTTCGCACATATGTGCGAAAACTTCATAGGATATACCCAAATGTAGCTCTGTTCAGGCACTTCTTTACTCCTAGAGCAGAGCCGGCCCCCCCTCCGGAGGGATTTCTTGGGTTTTCCGTCTGAACTTGAAGGGTCAGTGCTTGCCGGAGAGCTCCGCGTCAAGTGGGAAGAGTGGCCGCAGATTGGTGCTGGATCGTCGAAGACGAGCCGCAGCCCTTCAACGCCGCAAGACGACGCCCATTGCGCTGGCGAGATTGGAGCGAGCTGGATTGAGACGACATCAAGCTCGACGTTGCCCTCATCCGGATTCTCCGTCTTGAGAAGCGGGCTGTCCATTGCAGCGGTGGTGCGGACTTCCTCCGCCGCCGATTGCCCTCTCCAAGACAGGAAAAGGCCGGCTGGGGTATGGCGGCGCAGGATATAATGAGGCTGCGACCGGGCTGAACTTCAACTTCACGACGCTGGAGCTGAGGGGATGGTCCGGAACTCTTCAAATATGACCCGCCCATCCAGAGTGGTTCAGGCTTCCCGGGAGTGGTGCCCTTTGCAACAGCGCGCGGCTCGGGATCGCCTCGCCATGATGCCCGCGTGTGACTCACACGGCGTGGAGCGTTCATGGATTCCGCCTGAGCCAACAGACATCCTCAACTTCTTCGACACCCTTGAGGAGGTGGCGAAGAACAAGGACGAGACCCGGGGGCTGACACGGGACACCACGGACCAGGAGCTCGCGTACATAGCTTCTCGGGCCGAAGAGGCCGCTGCAGCCGCAGCGGCAGGGAAGTTCGGTTGCACTCCCGAGGAAGCAGAGGCTGCGGAGGAGTCCTACCAAACGGAGGCGGCGGAGATCTGCAGACTGCTGCAACTTCCTCCCGGCACGCTCGCCGGGGTCCCCTCTCTGAGGCACTCTGGGATCCCCGGAATCGCGGCTGAAGCCGCGGCAAGTGGTGGTGCTGCCGGAGGGAGCAGAGGCGCCGCAGGGAGCGGAGGCGTCGGAGGGAGCGGAGACGCCAAAGGAAAAGGGGTCGCAGCGCAGGGCGCCGGGCCCGGCGAGCCAGCCGGCGAGGAGGAGGGGGAGAACGTCGCGGTCGCCGAGGATGCCGGCGGATCCATGGACCTTTACGACGACGACGTCTCCTCGTCGTCGGAAACCTCCCCGCCTCGGGCAAGCCCCAAGCGTTCTCCACCGAAGCGCCTCCGCAAGGCTGCGGCGGAAGCGAGTACGCAAGCCCCCCGGCAACTACCAGCTCGCCGGGCAGCGCAAGCTTCCCGGGGGAGTCGAGCCGCCGGGGCGTCGGCGCCTGAACATGGCGAAGCGACCCGTGGGCAGGCCCGCAAAGCGCCCGCAGGTCGGCGCCGAGCGGACAGGGGTCTTCTCGGAGCGGGGCGGCGGCTCCGCCCGCTTCTCGGGTCTCGGCCGCCACAGGGGCCGGGTTTTCGCAGCCCCCAGGCCCGAGGACCGCCAAGCGCCCGAGAGGGCCTTCGCCTCCTGCTCCTCGCACCGACGCAACCCAGGTGCAGTATGACTTCTCCGCCTTGAGCGAAGACGACGAGGAAGAACAGGAGTGAGTACTCGAAATCTTCATCTTCTTAAATTTTGCCTTGATTATTGTTGAGGCTGATCCTGTTTTTGTGCTGATTTCAGGACCTTGACTGAGCGGGCGGCGAAGAAAGCCAAGGTGCCCGTGGTCGATGTTGCGGACGACCCGCCCGCCGAGGCGACCGGGGACGAGCCGGAGGCAAGCTTGCAGACCCGCGCCGCCGAGGAGCAGCCCCAGCGAGCCCCCAACAGACGTCTGGGTCCCGCACCTCGCTTGCGGGCGCTAGCGTCTGCTTCATCTTGTTCCAATATCTTGATGTGTTTGTCTTGACTTGCGCAGATGGAGCCGCAGCGGCAGGAGCATCCGGAGGTCGCCCTCGGAGCCGGGCGGTCCCTCCATCCCGCCAAGGTTGGACTCCCGGCAAGGAGAGCGTCCGCCAAGGGCGGGTACTCCGCCAAGGGCGAGTACCCCGCCAAGAGCGAGCGGCCCGACGAGGGCGGCCACTCCGCCAAGGGATAGTTCCCCGGCAAGAGAGCCCGCCGCTGAAGACGTCCACCAAGGTAAGTTCTGCAACTTTGCCTTCTTGGCGTCGCCTCTTTTTGGATATTTGCTTGAACTGCTTTTGTTTTTTTTTCTTCTTCTTCAAGATCCTCCTCCTCCCCCCGAGCAGATGGAGATGGAGGTCGTCATCGAGGAGGAGGAGGACGTGCAGGGTGGCGGCGACGACGCCCCTGTCGTCGAGGACGCGGCGGGAGCCGCCGAGCCACACGCGCCAGAGACTGCCTCGGCTGCAGACGCAGCGGCCGGAGAGGGGGACGGCGACCGCACCACTGGCCCGGAGGCTGCGGGAGCGTCAAGTGCTGCGCCGGTCGCCGACCCCTCCGCCGGAGAAGAACGGCCCGGCTACTACTTGGAAGCCCCCAACGGCGTCTTCATCCAGATGCCGTGGGGTTCTCGTCATGAAGCTCCAGCGGGCGAGGCCTTCGACGGGAGATCCTCGCCTCCTGGTTTGAAGGTCGCCGAGGGCCGGCGGGAGCGGCGGGCTCGATGAGGAGAAGCTGCTTCACCAGCTCTCGCCCTTACCGGGCGACAGCGGCTTCGCTTCCGGAGGCCCTTGCCGCCAAGGCCGCCGAGGAGATAGAGAAGCGCGCGGCGGAGCTCAGCGCCGCCAATCAGGCTGCTCTCCGCGAGGTGGCGGAGAAGCGCGAGCAGCTCGCCGGGCAGTATGAAGAGTGGCTGCTGGAGAAGGCCGAGGCCGAAGAGCAGCAACGGCTCGCCGGAGTGGAGCTGTCCCGGCGAGAAGGAGAGCTCAACTAGCGAAAGGTTGACCTTGACGCCCACGAGGAAGACCTTGCCGCCCGGGAGCAGGCCCTTGGCGGGGAATTGAAGGAGGCAAAAGACGCCAAGGGCGTCATGCGAGACTGCCAAGGAAGATCTTGCCGCCAAGGTCGCGCAGACCGAGGAGCTGCTTTGAAGGCGAACGCGAGAAGATCGCCGCGCCCTCACGTAACGCGAGGAGTACGCCCACACCAACTCAGAGCTCCAGGCGCGTCTTTCCGAGAAGGGCGACGAGCTGAAGGCCGCCAAGGACTCCGTCGAGGATCTTGAGCAGAAAGTCTCTGCGCTTAAGGACTCACTCGACGCTGCACGGGGCCGGGAAACCAAGCTGAAGGAGGAGCTCCTCGAGGAGCGATCTTTAGTGGCCGGCGCCAATAAAGCAGCCGAGGATTTCCGTCGCATCGTCGAGATATGGACCGAGGATTTGGTATCTTCTGCGTCCGCCATCGACCAGGAGCTGCTGGCGCTGAAGCTGGAGCATCTCATCTACTCCCCGGATCCAAACCTCGCTCACAGCGCCAAGCTCAGCCTCTTCTTCAGGGGGGTCGCGCCAGCTCTTGCAAATCTGCGGAAGAAGATCCCCGCGCAGCTCGCCGAGGAGGCGCGCCAGCTGTGCGCGGGAACCATGGAGCGCGTGCTGACGAAGATCGTATACCGCAACCCCGGTATAAACCTCTCCAACGTCCTTCGCAGCTTGCCGGCCGACGCGGACATGGAGGCTCTGAAGGAGCAGGTCGCCCACATCATCGCCAAAGTGAACAAGATCCCCAGGATGGAGGGCGACCGCGTAGACTAGGCCTCTTTTATCTTTATTTCCTTTTGTTGCTGCACAGGTCGCTATGAACTCATTAGTCATCGCGACAAGTTATTCCTTGTAAGATATTACCTTTATTCTGATCGGCAGATGCAGTGTCATCTCCCTTGCCTTGATCCTCAACTTCGCACGTTTTAACTTTATGCTTCTAGGAGTTTTGCCGGCAAGGAGCCCTTGCCGCGAGTGCTGAGTGTCAAACTCGAAGCAGCCTGCTAGCCAAGGTCTTACCGGCAAGCAACCTTGCCATGGCTTGCCGCAACGCACCTAGCTTGCTGAGCGGGCTCGAAACGAAACAAGGGCGCAACACTTTGTCGCGGCTCACTTAAATCGTTGAGCACGCTCGAAAACAAGATGAGGGTGCGGCTATCCACGGGTAGGTTCCTCCGAGCACAAGTTTTCCATACGAAGTGTGGTTGTTCAAGGAAGGCAACTTAAAAATTTAAAACTTTGAGCCGTTCTCCGGCAAGCTTCTCTTTCTTGAACAGCACTTGGTTCATCCTCCACTTCCTTCCCCGCAAACTTGTGCACGAGGAATGTTTCTTTGCTTAAGAGACAAGGAAAGAGAAGAAGGAAAAGATATGGCCTTTCGGGCGTGCTATTGCTTGCGGATATGCGGTCGCATTTAAAGATGCCAAATAACTCATGCAAATAGCAAAGAAGAGCATGGGAAAAAGGCAAATAGCGCAAAACACGGAAATTTATTGCTGCACGGGGTCTGCGCCCGGCTTTGTACAAAGGGTTACATGCAACGGCGGCAAAGCTTTTGTACAAAAGGTGGTTGCCGGAGCGGATCACGGCAACCGCGCCTTATGGGTAAAACTTGCGAAGATGCTCTATGTTCCAGAGTTACTCACCGGTAAGCCTTCTTCGTCTCGAGACGGACAGCGCGGGCCCGTGACTTGTTTCACCCGATAAGGGCCTTCCCACTTCAAGCGCCAACTTGTTGGAATTCTTGGCGGACTGAACACGCCAAGAACAAGGTCGCCTTCCTCGAGACTCCTGGCTTTGACCTTGCGGCTATGGTAGCGGCGCAAGGCTTGCTGGTATCGAGCAGCTCGTGCAGCAGCTCGAGACGCCCCTCCTCAAGGAGCAATGTGTCATCTTGTCGCAGCTTGCTCTTGCTCAAGCTCATCGTGGCGAGCACTCGAGGAGATCCGTGATACGAAGTTACGTGGGAGAACTGCTTCGCTCCATAGACTAGAGCAAAGGGTGTCTGTCCGGTGGCTCGACGGTGTCGCTCGATTGACCAAAGAGCCGCCGCAGCTCCTCTATCCAATTTCTTCGCACTTGCGCAGCTCGTCGAAAGTTCTTGTCTTGAGTCCGCGCAACACTTCAGCATTGGCCCTTTCGCTGACCGCTGCTCCTTGGGTGAGCAATGAAGCGAAAACAGACCTTGGCGCCAAGGTCTTGGACGTCTCGCATGAAGGTGTGGCTAGTGAATTGTGTACCGCTGTCGGTGATAATCCGTTAGGGATCCCAAACGCACACAATCGACCAAGAACTTGATCGCCGATCGCTTTGTCACCTTTCTCATCGCTCCACTTCGCCACTTTGTGAACTTGTCGATTGCTACGCATAAGTACTCAAAGCCCCGACAAAGACACGGGGAAGGGCCGAGATATCGAGCCCCTGCATCGAGAAGGGCCAGGATAAAGGGATTGTTTGGAGAGCTTGAGCTGGCCGATGAATTTGCTTTGCATGGAACCGCACGCTTCACACTTGGTTACTAGTGCAGTTGCATCTTGAGGGCTTCTTGCCAAAGAACCCTTGCCGAAAGCTTTCGGCAAGTGCCCTTGCGCCAATGTGGTGGCCGCAGATGCCTCCGTATCTCTCGCCAACAGCTTCGCCCATCTTCCCCGAGATGCACTTCACCGACACCATTGAGCCTTCTTCTTCAGCATAGCTCGTTGTCCACTTAACCGGTACATACTTGACTGTCTGGTTATCTTTTCTATTTCTTCCGGGTCGTCGGGAAGTTCTCCAGCTTGCAAGAAACAGACGATCTGCTGCGCCCATGCCGGAGCTTGGGGCTCGACGGCAAGGACTAAAGGCATGAGGGCCGCTGCGGGAACCTCAGCTTCTACGGCAAGGATCTCTGGCTCTGCCGGAGCTGAAGGTCCCCCGGCAAGCTTGCCGGGCAAGGCTTGTCGGGAACACTTGCTTGATCGCATGATCCGAGGATCTGCAGGAGTAAACTGTTCCTCGCCGCTCGGCTGTTGATCCGGGATTTTGGCGGCGGCCTCGTGGAGATCCGCCGGCAAGTAGTCGCCGGAGACCAACTTTCTTCTTGGACTGCCCAATTGATGGTGCGACGGAGGGTTGAGTCAGCTTGAGCAAGAAGGTCCCCGGTTCCACAGTAACTTCATCGGCGCACTTTGAAAGGCCATCTGCGATTTCATTCGGGCTCTCGGAATGTGCTCCATCTGCAGACCTTCAAAGCGCCCTCAAGCTTCCTCACTTCATCTACATAAGCTTCCATCAAGGGGCTCGATAGCTCTTGTTAACTTGCCGACCACCAACGAGAATCTCCCGCACAATCAACTTCTTGATCCCAAGTTCGCCGCAATCCACGAGGCCGGCGAGCAAACCTTCATATTCAGCCGTATTGTTTGTCGCTTGCTCTCTTGGGAAGTGCATCTGGGTGACATACTTGAGGTGCTCTCCGGTGGGCGCGATGAGTACGACGCCGCACCGGGCGCCTTGCAGCGAGAAGGCACCATCAAAGTACATTACCCATTCACTTGTCGCTTCTTATGCGGGTGTACTGCTTTCTTGGACTTCTTCATCGTGTTGGGGTCCACTCGCTATAAATTCTGCCAAAGCCCGGCTCTGTATGGTTGAAGTACTTTCAAACTTGAGTCCAAAGCTCGACAGCTCTAGTGCCCACTCAACGATCCTGCCTGTTGCTTCTGGGTTGTGCAATATCCTCTTCAGCGGGAAGCGAGTGACCACTGTTATCTCGTGTGCTTGGAAGTAATGGCGCAGCTTTCTCGAGGCCATGAGGAGGCCGAAAAGCAGCTTTTGCACACCAGAGTATCTTGATCTAGCCCCTTGGAGAAGGGAGCTTACAAAATACACTGGGCGCTGCACCATCTTTTTTCGCACTTCATCCTGTTCCTGCGCAGAGTTGCCCTTGTCGGGGCCAGAGCTTGTCGGAGCAGCCCCCTGCTCGTCGCTGGACTCGCTTGCCGGTGGCATAGCCTCCTCGTCGGACTCCCTCTCCGCTACTAGCGCAGCACTAACCACTTGGTTGGTTGCCGCTAGGTATAGCAGCAACTTCTCCTGTGGTTTAGGTGCGACAAGTATTGGGGTGGAGGTTAGGTATTGCTTCAAATCTTGCAGCGCTACCTCCGCTTCCGGAGTCCATTTCATGGGGCCTGCCCTCTTCAAGATTTTGAACAAAGGTAGGGTGCGCTCTGCAGACTTTGAAATGAACCTACTGAGGGCAGCCACACAACCTGCGAGCCTTCTGACATCCTTGACTCGCTTCGGGGCTTCGATCTGCTCAATGGCTCTAATCTTGTCGGGGTTAGCTTCAATCCCTCTCTGCGACACAAAGAACCCGAGAAGCTTGCCGGAGGGAACTCCAAAGACTCACTTCTCGGGGTTCAACTTGAGCTGTATCTTGCGCAGGTTCTGAAATGTCTCTTCCAAATCTTGAATCAACGTATCCTTGCTCTTGCTCTTCACCACGATATCATCCATGTAAGCTTCTACATTTCTGTGGATCTGTGGCTCAAAAGCAGTATACACTACCCTTGCGAATGTCGACCTGCATTCTTCAGTCCAAATGGCATGCGATGAAGCAATAGGTGCCACATGGAGTGATAAATGCAGTCTTCTCTTCATCTTCTTTGGCCATAAAGATCTGGTGGTAGCCTGAGTACGCATCAAGAAAGCAGAGTAGCTCACACCCGGCGGTGGAGTCGACAATCTGGTCGATGCGCGGCAAGGAATGGGTCCTGGGACATGCTTTATTCACATCGGTGAAGTCTATACACAGCCTCCATTTCCGTTGGCCTTTACGCACGACGGCAATCGGGTTTGCTAACCACGCCGGATGGATCACACCTCTAACTAGGCCCGCTGCCTCTAGCTTCTTGATTTCTTCGCCGATGAATTCTTGGCGCCCACAGCTTGCTTCCTTACTTTTTGCTTGACGGGCCGCGCATGAGGGCAAACGGCAAGCTTGTGCTCAATTACCTTCCTGGAACACCGGGATGTCGATGGTTGCCATGCAAACACATCGACATTCGCCCGCAGAAAGCAACGAGCGCGCTTCCTATTTGTCGTCAAGCGTGGCAATCGATGGTGAAGGTTCCACCGGTGCCGTCCTCCTGGCGAACACCTTCTTGATCGCCGGCGGAGCAGCCATTCCCTTTTTATCCTTGCCGTGGAACTCGACGGGCGTCCTCGCCGCCAGCGCAACACCGAAGGGGTGCAGATTGCGGAGGGGGCCGGGCGCTTGCCGGACTTGGTCTTTGTCTTCTTCCCCCCGGGAGCTTCAGCGGCAAGTGTATCCTTGCCGGCCGCTGCTGCCGCGTCCCGGTAGATCTTGTCGGTGCAGATAAGCGCATCCTTCTTGTCGCCGTGGACAGTGATGACGCTTATCGCCCCGCATCTTGAGCACGCTAAAGCATAATGGGAAGCTGCCATGAACTTGGCGAGAGCGGACGGCCGAGTATTCCGCTGTATGGCAACGGAATATCGGCGACGCCGAAAGTGACGCTTCGGTCCTGAAGTTGAGCTCCCGCCAAAGGTCACCGCAGAGTGATCTTCCCTTGGGCTTGCTCCTTCCCGGTTGATTCCTTGAAAGAACCGGTCTCTTCGAGCTCGCCATCCGGGATTTGGAGTTTCTTGATCACAGCAGAGGAGATCAAGTTCAGCCCGCCCCGCCGTCACCAACATCTTGGTGACCTTGAGGTTGCGGATGGTGGGTGAGACCAGCATCGGCAAACACCGACCGCTGTGGTGCGGTCGGGTGATCCTCAAGATCAAAAATGATGGGCGTCTTGACCATTTGAGGAGCTGCTTGCGACTCCATGGGCGGCTCTGCTGCATTCACCTCACGTGCCCACCGCTTTAGTTGGCGGTGGAGGTGTGTAACGAGGCGCCACCGCCGACGCACAGACCTCCGTGGCCTTCGAACTCCTGTTCACTGTCATCCTCATCCTCCATGTCCTCGTCGCCGTCTTCTTCATCCTTGTCGCGGCTCCGGGAAGGTCGATCACCTTGTCGCCGCTTGGCCTTGCCGGGGGGTCCTCCCCGACCATTGAACGGCCGCTTCTTGCTCGGTTCTCCTCCGCCACCTTGGGCCCTCTCCTTGTCGCGCCTCTCGTACTCAGCTTTTTGCTGCTCGACGAGATAGTCGACGCGCTTGCAGTTGTAGAGGTCGTGGCCCTTGGTGCGGTGGATTTTGCAGTATTGCTTGCCGGGGCCGCCCTGCTTGTCGGCTGCCGCCACAGGGGCAAGCTCCTTGCCGGAGTTGCCAGCCTGTGTTTGCTTGGCGGGAGCTTCCTTGCCGGACTTTTCGACGGCAAGCACCTGTTCCTTGTTCTTCTTCTGAAAGTTCTGCCGCCGGCGCTTCTTTGCCGGGGCGGCGTCGTCGGAGTCGCTTCCTCCTGCGCCAGCATCCTCCCCGGGGAGCCTCCTCCCCTCTTCACAGGCGATTTATCAACCAGAGCATAAAGCTCGCTGACATCCCGGATCTTGGTCATCGCCATCTCTTCACGCATGCGGCGGTTACGCACGTTCTGGTGGAACGCGCTGATAACCGCGGCAGGGTGGACGTCAGGGATGTTGTGCTGCACACGGCTGAAGCGTTGGATGTACTTGCGCAGGGATTCTCCTTCCTTCTGGGCCAAAATGTGGAGATCACTCTCCTGGCCGTGGGGTTTGTGGCCGCCAGTGAAGGCGCCAACAAACTGATGGCAAAGGTCCGCCCAGGAAGAAATGGAGCCCTCCGGCAAGTGCATAAGCCAAGAACGAACGCTCGCCTAAGCACGAGCGGAAGTAGTTCGCCAGAATCTTCGCGCGCTTCGCAGCTCGCACGGCGATAGTGTAGACACCGAGGAATTCCGAGGTGCGCTTGCCGCCGTACTTCTCCGCACGCCGGGCTTGAAATTCTTCATGCTGGGCCACCGACGCGCCGCAGCTCACGGGTGAACGCAGGGCAGCTCGCCGCAGACGCAAGTCGCTTCGCTCGCCCGCGCGCCGCGTCGACGACAGTGCTCCCAGCCCTCTGGTCGATTGTCGCCGAAGTCTCGGCGGCGCCGATCGTGGTTCGAAGCGTCTTCTTGTCGCCGCTTCGCCGAGGACTGGCGTTGATCCCGACGAGCCCGCTGGTCCGACGATGCCGTGGAGCCGCTGCCGGCGTTGTTCGCGAGGCGGCGCTTTTCGCTTCAGCGGCGGGAGTGCACGGTAGTTGCGCCCGGCGGTCTTGTCGCCGCCGCCTTCGTCTTCTCGGCTTGCCGCGGCCGTGAGGCCGCAGCTGCTGCTGACGGTCGTTGTTGGCGGCGACCAGGCTCGATGGTAGCCTCCGCCTCGGCCTTGTCCGCCGCCGAGGGAAGTCGAGAGCATTTGCGCTCTTGTGAGCGCTTCGCAGGAGTGGAGGGAAGCGGAGCGAAGCGGTGCGGGGCGCGGACGCGCTTCGGGCTTCTAACAGTGTTAGAAGGAGTAGGGTCCTGCCCCGGCGCCTTCGCTTTGCCTGTATCCGGACGGGGGTTCGGAACATCCCGCGAGCCTCCGGCGCGTCCCTGCTCCAGCAGACGGATACCACCTCCCGTGGTATGGCGCTGCTGGGTTGTCGTGCGCTGAGATGGACGTGGATCTACGGAGGCCGAGGCGCGGTCATCCGTCCTGTCCCTGGATCTGGTGACGCCACGAGTGCCCTCGCCGGTGTCCACCCTTTCGACGGCGTCTCCTCCACCTACCGCTGGCTCCGGTGGCGGTGGGTGAGACGCAGACGGGTTCGCAACCCTTGAGGCCCTCGTCTTCGGGGCCATGGCGCAGTTGTCGATGAAGTCGCAGACGAAATTTGGGGAGGTTGATGAAGAGCGCAGCCGCGCGAACGCCGGATCAGGTCCGCACAACCTCGACGCCCCCTACCTGGCGCGCCAAAGATGTCGGGGGACGACACCTATGGGACCGGGGAGGCCCCTTCGTGTGTTCGGTACGAGGGCGGAGGGTGCGCAGAGAGCAGATCGAGGCGATGCGCGCGGGCGAGGATTTTTACCCAGCTTCGGGCCGCGATGGTCGCGTAAAACCCTACTGCTGCTTTGTGTTGTCTTTGATCTTGCTCAAGAATGCGAGCCAATGGTGGTGTGGTGTATGGAACCAGCCGAATCCCAGGCGCTAGGGTTGCCAAGGGTTCGAACCTCCGAACCCCCTCTACGTTGTGCATGGGCCTCCTTTTATAGGGCAAGGGGTCACCGACAGGTGTCAACGTAGGAGAGAGGGGTAAAAATGTAAAAGAGGTGGTAGTTGGAACAGTCGGGGAACAAGCAGCAGCTACAAGGCTTGAACAAAGGATTCTACCTACTTTTGACAGAGGGGACAAGAGCATTTAATGCCGTCGCCGCCGCCCCAAAAGCTCCCGCCTTGCGTCTCCGCTTGCCACGGCGATGAAGCCACCACCGTGGAGTGCCACCGCACCCTCATGCAGCACAGCCCACCCGCCACGCGCGTCTCGGAGAAAGCAAGGTGACGTGTGGGCAGATGACCTGGAGTGCGGGCACGTAGCACAGCTCTCCCCGGCAAGCACCTTGCCGGGGTCTTGATCTTGCCGGGCCCGGGAGCTTGTCGGGCTCTATAACTTGCCGCTCCCCGGGCCCTCGCCGGGACGCGTATAGCGCCGAGGCGTGCCTTCTGTGACGTGATCTTCTAGTCCCCCCGGCGAGCCCTTCTCGCCAGGGCCTTGCATGAGTTATATAATCTTGAGCCTGGAACGGCCTTCCCGGCAAGCTCCTCTTGCCGGGGTCTTGACCTTCTGTCTTGTACACTTTGTTCTTGAATGGCTTGATATGGAGCAGGGATGATCTCCGGCAAACATTTGGTGGATCCAGCTACGGGGAGCTGCGACTGCCCGTGCACAAGTTGGGGTACTGAGGTACCCCTACCTTAGTACACCGACAGATTCATAAGGTAATTTTATTTTATTTCTATTGAAGTGTTCCATACCCTTCTTTAAGGGAAATTAGAATCTAATATTCCCTACCTTCATATCAATAATTGCACCAATTGTTCTAAGGAAAGGTCTACCAAGAATAATAGGACATGAAGGATTGCAATCTATATCAAGAACGATAAAATCTACGGACACATAATTCCTATTTGAAACAATAAGAACATCATTAATTCTTCCAATAGGCTTTTTAATAGTGGAATCCGCAAGATGCAAGTTTAGAGAGCAATCATCAAAATCATGGAAATCTAGCAAATCACATGAAGTTTTGGGAATAGTAGAGACACTAGCACCCAAATCACACAAAGCATGAAACTCAAATTCTTTAATTTTAATTTTAATAGTATGTTCCCACTCATCATAGAGTTTTCTAGGGATAGAGACTTTCATCTCAAGTTTTTCTTCATAAGATTGCATCAAGGCATCAACAATGTGTTCGATAAAGGCCTTATTTTGACTATAAGCAGGAGGAGATTCTAGCACGGATTGTAACAAGGAAATACAACCAATCAAAGATCAATTTTCATAATTAAATTCCTTGAGATCCAAAATAGTAGGTTTAGCAACATCACAGTTTCTATTTATTTCAATCCCACTTTCATCAAATTCATCATCAAGATCTAGAAACTCCGAATTCTTAGAACGCCTTTTAGGTAAAGGAAGATAATCTTCAGATTCATTAAGATTCATATTGCAAAACAAAGATTTAATGGGGGACGCATCAATAACTTTTAGATCTTCATCTTGATTTTCATAGGGATTAGAAGAACATGCATTAATAAAGGCATCTTTGGAAGCACGCATCCTAGCGGTTCTTTCTTTGCACTCATCAATGGAAATTCTCATGGCTTTGAGAGACTCATTGATATCATGCTTAGGAGGAATAGATCTAAGCTTTACAGATTCAATTTCAAGAGAAATTCTATCAACGTTCCTAGCCAAATCATCAACTTTAAGCAATTTCTCTTCAAGCAAAGCATTAAAATTCTTTTGTGAATTCATAAACTCTTTAACACTACTCTCAAATTCAGAAGGCATCTTATTAAAATTTCCATAAGAGTTGTTGTAGGAGTTTCCATAGTTATTAGAAGGATTACTAGGATAAGGCCTAGGATTAAAATTCCCTCTATAAGCGTTATTTCCAAAACTATTCCTACCAATAAAATTCACATCCATAGATTCATTATTATTCTCAAGAAAAGTAGATAAAGGCATATCATTGGGATCAAGAGGAGTATTTTTAGGAGCAAACATCTTCATAAGTTCATCCATCTTTTCACTCAAAACATTGATTTCTTCTATAGCATGCACTTTTTTACTAGAAGATCTTTCGGTATGCCATTGAGAATAATTAGCCATAATATTATCAACCAATTTTGCAGCATCTCCTAACGTAATTTCCATAAACGTGCCTCCCGCGGCCGAATCTAAAAGATTTCAAGAAGCAAAATTCAATCCGGCATAAAAATTTTGTAGGATCATCCATAAATTCAAACCATGAGTAGGACAATTGCGAAGCATCAATTTCATTCTTTCCCAAGATTGGGCAACATGCTCATGATCAAGTTGTTTAAAATTTGTGCACTTGTTCCAAGAATCAATACTATTTTTAGGCAAAGACGAAAACCAAATTTTAACACGATCTCTAAGTGAAAACGGAAATAACTTCAATTTGACAATATTGGTATCCGTATCTTTCTTCTTTTGCATATCACACAAATCAACAAAAATGTTTAGATGAGTAGCGGCATCTTCACTAGGAAGGCCGCTAATTGATCTTTCATAACAAGATTCAGCAAAGCGGTATTGATTTCACAAGACTCATCATTATTAAGAGGAGCAATCGGAATACTAAGGAAATCATTATTATTGGTATTCGAGAAGTCGCACAATTTGGTATTATCTTGCGCCATGGCAACAAGTAATCCAACACACAAGCAAACAGAAAGGCGAGAAAAAGGCAACGAAAAGAGAGGAGGAGATTGGGAAAGAGAGGGCAAATAAAACGGCAAGGGTGAAGTGGGGGAGAGGAAAACGAGAGGCAAATAGCAAATAATGTAATGCGAGAGATAGGGATTGTGATGGGTACTTGGTATGTTGACTTTTGCGTAAGCCTCCCCGGCAACGGCACCAGAAATTCTTCTTGCTACGTCTCGAGCTTGCGTTGGTTTTCCCCGAAGAGGAGAGGATGATGCAGCATAGTAGCGTAAGTATTTCCCTCAGCTTTTGAGAACCAAGGTATCAATCCAGTAGGAGGTCACGCGCAAGTCCCTCGTACCTGCACAACACGATAGCAACTCGCAACCAATGCTTAGGGGTTGTCAATCCCTTCACGGTCACTTACGAGAGTGAGATCTTATAGAGATAATACTTTTCGTATTTTTGATAGATAGATGCAAGGTAAAAAGTAAAGGCAAAGTAAAAAAACAAAGCAAGTAAAGAAAGTGATATAGATTGATATGATGAGAATAGACCCGGGGGCCATAGGTTTCACTAGTGGCTTCTCTCAAGAGCATAAGTATTCTACGGTGGGTGAACAAATTACTGTTGAGCAATTGACAGAATTGAGCATAGTTATGAGAATATCTAGGCAATGAGCATGTATATAGGCATCACGTCCGTGACAAGTAGATCGAAATAATTCTACATCTACTACTATTACTCCACTCATACCGCTATCAAGCATGCATCTAGAGTATTAAGTTAAAAACAGAGTAACGCCTTAAGCAAGATGACATGATGTAGAGGGATAAATTCATGCAATATGATAAAAACCCCATCTTGTTATCCTCGATGGCAACAATACAATATGTGCCTTGCAACTCTTTCTGTCACTGAGTAAGGACACCGCAAGATTGAACCCAAAGCCATGCACTTCTCCCATTGCAAGAACTACCAATCTAGTTGGCCAAACCAAATGGATAATTCGAAGAGACTTGCAAAGATAACTCAATCATACATAAAAGAATTCAGAGAAGAATCAGATATTTTCCATAGATAATACTGGATCATAAACCTGAAGGAAATATGCCCTAGAGGCAATAATAAAGTTATTATTTATTTCCTTATATCATGATAAATGTTTATTATTCATGCTAGAATTGTATTAACCGGAAACATAATACATGTGTGAATATATAGACAAACAGAGTGTCACTAGTATGCCTCTACTTGACTAGCTTGTTAATCAAAGATGGTTATGTTTCCTAACCATGAACAAGGAGTTGTTATTTGATTAACAAGGTCACATCATTAGTTGAATGATCTGATTGACATGACCCATTCCGTTAGCTTAGCACACGATCGCTTAGTATGTTGCTATTGCTTTTATCCATGACTTATACATGTTCCTATAACTATGAGATTATGCAACTCCGTTTGCGGAGGAACACTTTGGTACAACCAAACGTCACAACGTAATCGGGTGATTATAAAGGAGTACTACAGGTGTCTCCAAAGGCGATGTTGGGTTGGCGATTTCGAGATTAGGATTTGTCACTCGGATTGTCGGAGAGGTATCTCTGGGCCCTCTCGGTAATGCACATCACTTAAGCCTTGCAAGCATTACAACTAATGAGTTAGTTGTGAGATGATGTATTACGGACGAGTAAAGAGACTTGCCGTAACGAGATTGAACTAGGTATTGGATACCGACGATCGAATCTCGGGCAAGTAACATACCGATGACAAAGGGAACAACGATGTTGTTATGCGGTCGACCGATAAAGATCTTCGTAGAATATGTAGGAGCCAATATGGGCATCCAGGTCCCACTATTGGTTATTGACCGAGACGTGTCTCGGTCATGTCTACATTGTTCTCGAACCGTAGGGTCCGCACGCTTAAGGTTTCGATGACGGTTATATTATGAGTTTATGTATTTTGATGTACCAAGAAGTTCGAGTCCCGGATGTGATCACGGACATCACGAGGAGTCTCAAATGGTCGAGACATAAAGATTGATATATTGGAAGCCTATATTTGAGTTGGAATGGTTCCGTGAAATCGGATTTTACCGAACACCGGGGTTACTGGAACCCTCCGGGGTTATTGGGCCTTAGTGGGCCATAAGGGAGAAGAGGAAGGGCCGGCCAGGGCAGGCCGCGCGCCCCTCCCCCCTAGTCCGAAAAGGACAAGGAGAGGGGGGCGGCGCCCCCCCTCCCTCTTCCCTTCCCAATCCTACTCCAACTAGAAAAGGGGGGAGTCCTACTCCCGGTGGGAGTAGGACTCCTCCAGCGCGCCTCCTCCAAGCCGGCCGCACCTCCCCCCCTTGCTCCTTTATATACGGGGGCAGGGGGGCACACTAGAACACACAAGTTGATCTACGGATCGTTCCTTAGCCGTGTACGGTGCCCCCCTCCACCATATTCCACCTCGGTCATATCGTCGCGAGCTTAGGCGAAGCCCTGCGCCGGTAGAACATCAAGATCGTCCACCACGCCATCGTCTTGACGAAACTCTCCTCCCAAGCTCTCTTGGATTAGAGCCCGAGGAGCGCCATCGAGCTGTACGTGTGTCAAGAACTCGGGCCGAGTAACGGCGCCGGATCGGTCGGATCGCGAGGAGATCGTCGACTACTTCCTCTATGTTGTGATCGCTTCCGCTTGGTCTCACGAGGGCGTAGACAACACTCTCCCTCTCGTTGCTATGCATCACCATGATCTTGCGTGTGCGTAGGAAAATTTTTGAAATTACTACGTTCCCCAACAAAGGGCATCCGAGCCTAGGTTTTTATGGTTTGATGTTTTGCACGAGTAGAACACAAGTGAGTTGTGGGCGATACAAGTCATACTACCTACCAACATGTCATACTTAGGTTCAGCGGTATTGTGAGATGAAGCGGCCGGACCGACATTACGCGTGACGCTTACGCGAGACTAGTTTCACCGCTATGAGCACTCGTTGCTTAAAGGTGACCAAGCGGTGTCTGTCTCTCACTTTAGTTGAACCGAGTGTGGCTACGCCCGGTCCTTGAGAAGGTTAAAACGGAGTCTATTTGACGAAGTATCGTTGTGGTTTTGATGCGTAGGTGAGATTGGTTCTTGCTTAAGCCCGTAGCAGCCACGTAAAATTTGCAACAACAAAGTAGAGGACGTCTAACTTGTTTTTGCAGGGCATGTTGTGATGTGATATGGTCAAGACGTGATGCTATATTTTATTGTATGAGATGATCATGTTTTGTAACCGGTTATCGGCAATCGGCTGGAGCCATATGGTTGTCGCTTATTGTATGAAATGCAAACGCCCTGTAATTGCTTTACTTTATCACTAAGCGGTAGCGATAGTCGTAGAAGCAATAGATGGCGTAAACGACAACGATGCTACGATGGAGATCAAGGTGTCGCGCCGGTGACGATGGTGATCACGACGGTGCTTCAAGATGGAGATCACAAGCACAAGATGATAATGGCCATATCATATCACTTATATTGATTGCATGTGATGTTTATCCTTTATGCATCTTATCTTGCTTTGATTGACGGTAGCATTTTAAGATGATCTCTCACTAAAATTATCAAGAAGTGTTCTCCCGAGTATGCACCGCTGCCAAAGTTCGTCGTGCCCGCACACCACATGATGATCGGGTGTGATAAGCTCTCGTCCATCTACAACGGGTGCAAGCCAGTTTTGCACACGAGAATACTCAAAGTTATACTTGACAAGCCTAGCATATGCAGATATGGCCTCGAACACGGAGACCGAAAGGTCGAGCGTGAATCATATAGTAGATATGATCAACATAAGATGTTCACCATTGAAAACTACTCCATCTCACGTGATGATCGGTTATGGTTTAGTTGATTTGGATCACGTGATCACTTAGATGACTAGAGAGATGTCTGCCTAAGTGGGAGTTCTTAAGTAACATGATTAATTGAACTTAAATTTATCATGAACTTAGTCCCGGTAGTATTTTGCAAATTATGTTGTAGATCAATAGCTCGCGTTGTTGCTTTCATATGTTTGTTTTGATATGTTCCTAGAGAAAATTATGTCGAAAATGTTAGTAGCAATGATGCGGATTCGATCCGTGATCGGAGGTTTATCCTCATTGCTGCACGTAAGAATTATGTCCTTAATGCACCGCTAGGTGACAGACCTATTGCAGAGCGGATGCAAACGTTATGAACGCTTGGCTAGCTCAATATGATGACTACTTGATAGTTTAAGTGCACCATGCTTAACAGCTTAGAATCGGGACTTCAAAGACGTTTTGAACGTCATGGACCATATGAGATGTTCCAGGAGTTGAAGTTAAATATTTCAAGCAAATACCTGAGTTGAGAGATATGAAGTCTTCAACAAGTTCTATAGCTAAAAGATGGAGGAGAATCACTCAACTAGTGAGCATGTGCTCAAATTGTCTGGGTACTTCAATTGCTTGAATCAAGTGGGAGTTAATCTTCCAGATAAGATAGTGATTGACAGAATTCTCTAGTCACCATCACCAAGTTAGTAGAACTTCGTGATGAACTATAGTATGCAAGGGATGATGAAAATGATTCCCGAGTTTTTTTCATGATGATGAAATCGATGAAGGTAGAAATCAAGAAAGAACATCAAGTGTTGATGGTTAACAAGACCACTAGTTTCAAGAAAAGGGCAAAGGGATAGAAGGGAACTTCAAGAAGAACGGCAAGCAAGTTTCGCTCAAGTGAAGAAGCCCAAGTCCGGACCTAAGCACGAGACTAAGTGCTTCTACTGCAAAGGAACTGGTCATTTGAAGCGAACTACCCCAAGTATTTGGTGGATAAGAAGGATGGCAAAGTGAACAAAGGTATATTTGATATACATGTTATTGATGTGCACTTTACTAGTGTTTATAGCAACCCCTCGGTATTTGGTACTGGTTCAGTTGCTAAGAGTAGTAACTCGAAACGGGAGTTGCAGAATAAACAGAAACTAGTTAAGGGTGAAGTGACGATGTGTGTTGAAAGTAGTTTCAAAATTGATATGATCATCATCGCACACTCCCTATACTTTCGAGATTAGTGTTGAACATAAATAAATGTTATTTGGTGTTTACGTTGAGCATGAATATTATTTGCTCGTGTTTATTGCAATACGGTTATTCATTTAAGTAAGAGAATAAACTGTTGTTCTGTTTACATGTATAAAACCTTATATGGTTACACACCCAATGAAAATGGTTCATGGGATCTCGATCGTAGTGATACACATATTCATAATATTGAGGCCAAAAGATGCAAGGTTAATAATGATAGTGCAACTTATTTGTGGCACTGCCGTTTAGGTCATATTGGTGTAAAGCGCATGAAGAAACTCCATGCTGATGGGATTTTGGAATCACTTGATTATGAATCACTTGATGCTTGTGAACCGTGCCTTTTGGGCAAGATGACTAAAACTCCGTTCTCCGGAACAATGGAACAAGCTACTGACTTATTGGAAATAATACATACCGATGTATGCGATCCAATGAGTGTTGATGCTCGTGGCAAGCATCGTTATTTTCTGACCTTCACAGGATGATTTGAGCAGATATGGGTATATCTACTTGATGAAACATAAGTCTGAAATAGTTGAAATGTTCAAAGAATTTCAGAATGAAGTGGAAAATCATCGTAACAAGAAAATAAAGTTTCTGCGATCTGATCGTGGAGATGAATATTTGAGTTACGAGTTTGGTCTTCAATTAAAACAATGTGGAATAGTTTCACAGCTCACGCCACCTGGAACACCACAATGTTATGGTGTGTCCAAACATCGTAACCGCACTTTATTGGATATAGTGCAATCTATGATGTTTCTTACTTATTTACCAATATCGTTTTGGGATCATGCATTAGAGACATCTGCATTCACGTTAAATTGGGCACCATCTAAATCCGTTGAGACGACACTATATGAACTGTGGTTTAGCAAGAAACCCAAGTTGTCGTTTCTTAAAGTTTGGAGTTGCGATGCTTATGTGAAAAGTTTCATCCTGATAAGCTCAAACCCAAATCGGAGAAGTGTGTCTTCATAGAATACCCAAAGGAAATTGTTGGGTACACCTTCTATCACAGATCCGAAGGCAAGATATTCGTTGCTTAAGATGGATCCTTTCTAGAGAAGGATTTTCTCTCAAAAGAAGTGAGTGGGAGGAAAGTAGAAAACTTGATAAGGTAATTGTACCTTCTCCCTTATTGAAAAGTAGTTCATCACAGAAATCTGTTCTTGTGACTACTACACCAATTAGTGAGGAAGCTAATGATGATGATCATGTAACTTCAGATCAAGTTACTACCGAACCTCGTAGGTAAACCAGAGTGAGATCCGCACCAGAGTAGTACGGTAATCCTGTTCTGGAAGTCATGTTACTAGACCATGATGAACTTGTGAACTATGAAGAAGCGATGGTGAGCCAAGATTCCGCGAAATGGTTTGAGGCCATGAAATATGAGATGGGATCCATATATGAGAACAAAGTATGGACTTTGGTTGACTTGCCCGATGATCGGCAAGCCATTGAGATTAAATGGATTTTCAAGAGGAAGACGGATGCTGATAGTAGTGTTACTATCTATAAAGCTAGAATTGTCGCAAAAGGGGTTTTCGACAAGTTCAAGATGTTGACTACAATGAGATTTTCTCAACTGTAGCGATGCTTAAGTCTGTCCGAATCATGTTAGCAATTGCCACAATTTATGAAATTTGGCAAATGGATGTAAAACTGCATTCTGAATGGTTTTACGGAGGAAGAGTTGTATATGATGCAACCGAAGTTTTTTTTCGATCCAAAGGGAGCTAACAAAGTGTCAAGCTCCAGCGATCCATCTATGGACTGGTGCAAGCATCTCGGAGTTGGAATACACGCTTTGATAAGTTGATCAAAGCATATAGTTTTATACAGACTTGCGGTAAAGCCTGTATTTACAAGAAAGTGAGTGGGAGCACTACAGCATTTCTGATAAGTATATGTATGACATAATGTGGATCAGAAATAATGTAGAATTATTCTGAAAGCACAAAGGAGTGTTTGAAAGAAGTTTTTCAAAGAAAGACCTCGGTGAAGCTGCTTACATATTGAGCATCGGGATCTATAGAGATAGATCAAGACGCTTGATAAGTTTTTCAATGAGTACATACCTTGACAAGATTTTGAAGTAGTTCAAAATGGAACAGTCAAAGAAAGAGTTCTTGCCTGTGTTACAAGGTGTGAAATTGAGTAAGACTCAAAACCCGACCACGGCAGAAGATAGAAAGAGAATGAAAGTCATTCCCTATGCCTTGGCCATAGGTTCTATAAAATATGCCATGCTGTGTACCAGATCTATTGTATACCCTACACTGAGTTTGGCAAGGGAGTACAATAGTGATCTAGGAGTAGATCACTAGACAGCGGTCAAAATTATCCTTAGTGGAATAAGGATATGTTTCTCGATTATGGAAGTGACAAAAGGTTCGTCGTAAAGGGTTACGTCGATACAAGTTTTGACACCGATCTGGATGACTCTAAGTCTCGATCTAGATACATATTGAAAGTGGGAGCAATTAGGTAGAGTAGCTCCATGCAGAGCATTGTAGACATAGACTATTTGCAAAATACATACGGCTCTAAATATGATAGACCCGTTGACTAAGATTCTCTCACAAGCAAAACATGATCACACCTTAGTACTCTTTGGGTGTTAATCACATAGCGATGTGAACTAGATTACTGAATCTAGTAAACCCTTTGGGAGTTGGTCACATGGCGATGTGAACTATGGGTGTTAATCACATGATGATGTGAACTATCGATGTTAATCACATTGTGATGTGATCTAGATTATTGACTCTAGTGCAAGTGGGAGACTGAAGGAAATATGCCCTAGAGGCAATAATAAAGTTATTATTTATTTCCTTATATCATGATAAATGTTTATTATTCATGCTAGAATTGTATTAACCGAAACATAATACATGTGTGAATATATAGACAAACAGAGTGTCACTAGTATGCCTCTACTTGACTAGCTTGTTAATCAAAGATGGTTATGTTTCCTAACCATGAACAAGGAGTTGTTATTTGATTAACAAGGTCACATCATTAGTTGAATGATCTGATTGACATGACCCATTCCGTTAGCTTAGCACACGATCGTTTAGTATGTTGCTATTGCTTTTATCCATGACTTATACATGTTCCTATAACTATGAGATTATGCAACTCCCGTTTGCGGAGGAACACTTTGGTACTACCAAACGTCACAACGTGGCTCGGGTGATTATAAAGGAGTACTACAGTGTCTCCAAAGGCGGATGTTGGGTTGGCGTATTTCGAGATTAGGATTTGTCACTCCGATTGTTGGAGAGGTATCTCGGGCCCTCTCGGTAATGCACATCACTTAAGCCTTGCAAGCATTACAACTAATGAGTTAGTTGTGAGATGATGTATTACGGAACGAGTAAAGAGACTTGCCGGTAACGAGATTGAACTAGGTATTGGATACCGACGATCGAATCTCAGGCAAGTAACATACCGATGACAAAGGGAACAACGTATGTTGTTATGCGGTCTGACCGATAAAGATCTTCGTAGAATATGTAGGAGCCAATATGGGCATCCAGGTCCCGCTAATGGTTATTGACCGGAGACGTGTCTCGGTTCATTTCTACATTGTTCTCGAACCGTAGGGTCCGCACGCTTAAGGTTTCGATGACGGTTATATTATGAGTTTATGTATTTTGATGTACCGAAGAAGTTCGGAGTCCCGGATGTGATCATGGACATGACGAGGAGTCTCGAAATGGTCGAGACATAAAGATTGATATATTGGAAGCCTATATTTGGAGTTCGAATGGTTCCGTGAAATCGATTTTTCCGAACACCGAGGGGTTACTGGAACCCTCCCGGGGTTATTGGGCCTTAGTGGGCCATAAGGGAGAAGAGGAAGGGCGGCCAGGCAGGCCACGCGCCTCCCCCCTAGTCTGAATAGGACAAGGAGAGGCGGCGGCGCCCCCTTCCCTCTTCCCTTCCCCAATCCTACTCCAACTAGAAAAGGGGGGGAGTCCTACTCCCGGTGGGAGTAGGACTCCTCCTGCGCCTCCTCCAAGCCGGGCGCACCTCCCCCCCCTTGCTCCTTTATATACGGGGGCAGGGGGCACCCTAGAACACACAAGTTGATCTACGGATCGTTCCTTAGCCGTGTGCGGTGCCCCCTCCACCATATTCCACCTCGGTCATATCGTCATGAAGCTTAGGCGAAGCCTCAGCCGATAGAACATCAAGTTCGTCACCACGCCGTCGTCTTGTGAAACTCTCCTCCCCGGCTCTCTGGATTGGAGCCCGAGGAGCGCCATCGAGCTGTACGTGTGTCAAGAACTCGGGCGCCGGAGTAACGGCGCCGGATCGGTCGGATCGCGAGGAGATCGTCGACTACTTCCTCTACGTTGTGATCGCTTCGCCTGGTCTCGAGGGTACGTAGACAACACTCTCCCGTCTCGTTGCTATGCATCACCATGATCTTGCGTGTTCGTAGGAATTTTTTTGAAAGTGCTACGTTCCCCAACAAAACCCACAATTCATCGGTCTCAACAAACACACCGCAAAAAGAAGATTACATCGAATAGATCTCCACGAGAGAGGGGGAGAACATTGTATTGAGATCCAAAAAGAGAGAAGAAGCCATCTAGCTACTAGCTATGGACCCGAAGGTCTGAAGTAAACTACTCACACTTCATCGGAGGGGCTATGGTGATGATGTAGAAGCCCTCCATGGTGGATGCCCCCTCCGGCGGAGCTCCTGAACAGGCCCCAAGATGGGATCTCATGGATATAGAAGGTTGCGGCAGTGGAATTAGGTTTTTGGCTCCCCCTTTGATCATACGGGGATACGTAGGTATATATAGGAGGAAGGAGTACGTCGGTGGAGCTCGAGGCCCAGGTAGGGCGCGCCTGAGGCGCCCTCGACCCTCGTGACCTCCTCGGAAGCTTCTTGGAGTAGGGTCCAAGTCTCCTGGATCACGTTCGGTTGGAAAATCACGATCCCGAAGGTTTCATTCCATTTGGACTCCGTTTGATATTTTGTTTCTTCGAAATACTGAAAAAGGCAAAAAATAGCAATTTTGGGCCGGGCCTCCGGTTAATAGGTTAGTCCAAAAAGTAATATAAAAGTGAAAAATAAAGCCCAATATAGTCCAAAACAGTAGATAAAGTAGCATGGAGCAATCAAAAATTATAGATACGTTGGAGACGTATCAGCGAGTATCATTATTTTCTGACCTTCACAGATGAGTTGAGCAGATATGTGTATATCTACTTGATGAAACATAAGTCTGAAATATTTGAAAAGTTCAAAGAATTTCAGAGTGAAGTAGAAAATCATCGTAACAAGAAAATGAAAGTTTCTG
This sequence comes from Aegilops speltoides, assembly GCA_021437245.1. Classification (NCBI taxonomy): domain Eukaryota; kingdom Viridiplantae; phylum Streptophyta; class Magnoliopsida; order Poales; family Poaceae; genus Aegilops; species Aegilops speltoides. The sequence goes on along the minus strand of CM038141.1, from coordinate 36,036,536 downwards.
TGATCTGATCACGAAGACGAATATTTGAGTTACAAGTTTGGTCTTCAGCCACATGAAACACCACAGCGTAATGGTGTGTCCGAATATCGTAACCACTCTTTATTGGATATGGTGCGATCTATGATATATCTTACTGATTTACCACTATCGTTTTGGGGTTATGAATTAGAGATAGCTGCATTCACTTTAAATAGGGCACCATCTAAATCCGTTGAGACGACACCGTATGAACTATGGTTTAGCAGTAAACTTAAGCTGTTGTTTCTTAAAGTTTGGAGTTGTGATGCTTATGTGAAAAAGGTTTCAACCTGATAAGCTCGAATCCAAATCGTAGAAGTGCGTCTTCATAGAATACCCAAAGGAAACTGTTGGGTACACCTTCTATCACAGATCCGAAGGCAAAACATTCGTTGCTAAGAATGGATCCTTTCTAGAGAAGGAATTTCTCTCGAAAGAAGTGAGTGGGAGGAAAGTAGAGCTTGATAAGGTAATTTGTACCTTCTCCCGAATTGGAAAGTAGTTCGTCACAGAAATCAGTTCCAGTGATTCCTACACCAATTAGTGAGGAAGCTAATGATGATGATCATGAAACTTCAGATCAAGTTATTCCAGAAACTCGTAGGTCTTCCGATGCGGTCCGCACCAGAGTGGTACGGTGATCCTATTCTAGAAGTCATGTTACTAGAACTTGATGAACCTATGAACTATGAGGAAGCGATGATGAGCCCAAATTCATAAAATGGCTTGAGGCCATGAAATCTGAGATGGGATCCATGTACGAGAACAAAGTGTGGACTTTGGTGGAGTTGCCGATGATCGGCAAGCCATATTGTATAAATGGATCTTCAAGAGGAAGACAGATGCTGATAGTAGTGTTACTATCTACAAAGCTCGACTTGTCGCAAAAAGGTTTTCGACAAGTTCAAGGTGTTGACACAATGAGATTTTCTCAACTGTAGCGATGCTTAAGCCTGTCCGAATCATGTTAGCAATTGCCACATTTTATGAAATCTGGCAAATGGATGTCAAAACTGCATTCCTTAATGGTTTTCTTAAAGAAGAGTTGTATATGATGCAACCAGAACGTTTTTGTCAATCCTAAAGGTGCTAACAAAATGTGCAAGCTCCAGCGATCCATCTATGGACTGGTGCAAGCATCTCAGAGTTGGAATATACGCTTTGATAAGTTGATCAAAGCATATTGTTTTATACAGACTTGCGTTGAAGCCTGTATTTACAATAAAGTGAGTGGGAGCACTACCGCCTTTCTGATAAATATATGTGAGTAACATATTGTTGATCAGAAATGATGTACAATTTTTCTGGAAAGCATAAAGGAGTATTTGAAAGGAGTTCTTTAAAAGAAAGACCTCAGTAAAGCTACTTACATATTGAGCATCAAGATCTATTGAGATAGATCAAGACACTTGATAAGTTTTTCAATAAGTACATACCTTGTCAAGATTTTGAAATAGTTCAAAATGGAACAGTCAAAGAAAGAGTTCTTGCCTGTGTTGCAAAGGTGTAAAATTGAGTAAGACTCATATCCCGACCATGGCAGGAAATAGAAAAGAGAATGAAAGTCACTCCCACTGCCTCAGTCATAGGTTCTATAAAATATGCTATGCTATGTACCAAACCTATTGTATACCTTGCTCTGAATTTGCCAAGGGAGTACAATAGTGATCTAGGAGTAGATCACTGTACATTGGTCAAGAATATCCATAGTGAGGACTAAGGAAATATTTCTTGATTATGGAGGTGATAAAAGAGCCCGTCGTAAAGAGTTACATCGGTGCGAAGCTTTTACACGATCCGATGACTCTAAGTCTCAATCTGGATACATATTGAAAGTGGGAGCAATTAGCTAGAGTAGCTCCGTGCGAGCATTGTAGACATACAATATTTGCAAAATACATACGGCTTTGAATGTAATGCATCTGTTGACTAAGCTTCTCTCACAGCAAAACATGATCACACCTTAGTACTCTTTGGGTGTTAATCACATAGCGATGTGAACTAGATTATTGACTCTAGTAAAACCGCTTGGGTGTTGGTCACATGACGAAGTGAACTATGGGTGCTAATCATATACAGATATGAATATTGGTGTTAAATCACATGGCGATGTGAACTAGATTATTGACTCTAGTGCAAGTGGGAGACTGAAGGAAATATGCCCTAGAGGCAATGATAAAGTTATTATTTATTTCCTTATATCATGATAAATGTTTATTATTCATGCTAGAATTGTATTAACCGGAAACATAATACATGTGTGAATACATAGACAAACATAGTGTCACTAGTATGCCTCTACTTGACTAGCTCGTGAATCAAAGATGGTTAAGTTTCCTAGCCATAGACATGAGTTGTCATTTGATTAACGGGATCACATCGTTAGAAGGATGATGTGATTGACTTGACCCATTCCGTTAGCTTAGCACTTGATCGTTTAGTATGTTGCAATTGCTTTCTTCATGACTTATACATGTTCCTATGACTATGAGATTATGCAACTCCCGTTTACCGGAGGAACACTTTGTGTGCTATCAAACGTCTGGCACGTGAATCGGGTGATTATAAAGGAGCTCTACAGGTGTCTCCGAAGGTACATGTTGAGTTGGCGATTTCGAGATTAGGATTTGTCACTCGATTGTCGGAGAGGTATCTCGGGCCCTCTCGGTAATGCACATCACTGTAAGCCTTGCAAGCAATGTAGCTAATGAGTTAGTTATGGAATGATGCATTATGTAACGAGTAAAGAGACTTGCCGGTAACGAGATTGAACTAGGTATTGGGATACCGACGATCGAATCTCGGGCAAGTAACAAACCGATGACAAAGGGAACAACGTATGTTGTTATGCGGTTTGACCGATAAAGATCTTCGTAGAATATGTGGGAGCCAATATGGGCATCCAGGTCCCGCTATTGGTTATTGACCGGAAACTTGTCTTGTTCATGTCTACATAGTTCTCGAACCCGCTTAACGTTTCGTTGACGATATAGTATTATATGAGTTATGTATGTTGGTAACTGAATGTTGTTCGGAGTCCCGGATGAGATCATGGACATGACGAGGAACTCTGGAATGGTCCGGAGATAAAGTTTGATATATGGGATAATAGTGTTTGATCTCTGGAAGGGTTCCGGAGTTCACCGGAAGGGGTTCCGAATGTTTCCCGAAATGTTTGGGTACGAGAACACGTAATTTGGACCAAAGGGGAAAGCCCACAAGGTTTTTGGAAAGCGCAAAAGGAAGTTTTATGAGTCGAGGGCCGACGTCAGGTCTCGGCGTGCGGGTCCGCACGCCGGAACCCCGGTGTCCGCCCTTGAGTCCGAGAAGGACTCCGCCTTTCGGATGAAACCGACTTTGTGGAGGCTTTTACTCCAAGTTTCACCCCAAGGCTCAACATATAAATAGAGGGCAGGGCTAGCACCAAAGACACATCAAGAAACACCAAGCCGTGTGCCGCAACCCCGCCCCTCTAGTTTATCCTCCGTCATAGTTTCCGTAGTGCTTAGGCGAAGCCTGCGGAGATTGTTCTTCACCAACACCGCCACCATGCCGTCGTGCTGCGGAACTCATATACTACTTAGCCGCCTTGATGGATCGAGAAGGCGAGCATATCATCGAGCTGAACATGTGCAAAAATCGGAGGTGCCGTGCGTTCGGTACTTGGATCGGTCGGATCGTGAAGACATACGACTACATCAACCGCGTTGATAAACGCTTCCGCTTAGCGATCTTCAAGGGTATGAAGATACACTCCCCCTCTCGTTGCTATGCATCACCATGATCTTGCGTGTGCGTAGGAAAATTTTTAAATTACTATGTTCCCCAACAATAGTTTAGTATGAATGTGATAAATTATGAATCTTTTGGTTGAATAAGAGGCAGGTTTGGACATTTATTGTCACATCCATCCAGCAGTGGAAGGTTCCCTTCAAAGAGGCCGAGGCGAAGGAAAATCGGATCGCTTTGGGGCCATGGTGCTCACAAATCTGAGAAACACCTCTACCTTTATCGTGAGGTTGAACGCTACGGAAGAGAGCCCGGAGGATCCTTGGGGACTAGTAACAGATTGCACCCAAAGTACAGTCTGGATGTAGCTTCAAACTGGAGAAAATCAAGCCCTCCAAGCTGCACAACCTACACAGAGTTTTTGTCGACAACATTGTGGCTGTGGGCAAAGCAAAACGGTCATATGCCACCGGGGACTATGTGGTCTCGTGTCAATAAAAAAATGGAGCTGGGAAGGCTCCTCCCTGATTTGTCTAACGTTATTTTTCGATACAAAATGGACCAGTAACAAATTGCAACCAGACTATTGGCCAATTGACGGTGCTGGAATAGGAAATGAGAGTACTACTATAGAGGGAAGCAGAATTGAAGTAGGAAATCAACAATTGGATTCATAAATATGACATGTCAGTTTACCAAAGTAGCCATCTCAGGCAGCAGAAGATTCATCTATTTTCATCTACCGCTTTTTGCGAGGATGTTTTAAATCTCTCGCTAACCAGAGTGGAATAGCAACAAGGAGATTTAGGTCTTTTACTGACCTGTGACCAGGCCGGGGCAATGGAGGCTGCCCTAAGAGAAATGACGATAATCGGTGCCCGCCCAAAGAGATTTAGGTCTTTTACTAACTTGCCACCAGCCAGGCAATGGAGGCGCCCTAAGAGAAATGACGATAATCGATGCCCGTCAAGAGATTTAGGTCTTTACTAACTTGCCACCGAGCTAGGGCAATGGAGGCTACCCTAAGAGAAATGACGATAATCGGTGCCCTTGAAGAGATTTAGGTCTTTACTAACTTGCCACCGTGCGAGGGCAATGGAGGCTGCCCTAACAGAAATGACGACACTTGGTGCCCGCCCAAAGAGATTTAGGTCTTTTACTAACTTGCCACCTGGCCAGGGTAATGGAGGCCGGTGGCCGGTCAAGAGCGCTCCAAGACTGGAGCCGAGGTGAGGTAGGAGAGACACGTCACTGGGCTACTGGCCTGTCGGGGTGGGACAGGGAGACGGTCCCGACTAGCGGCCTGTGTAGACGACAACTCTCAAAGCGAACGCTATACCTCGCCTTGAGCAAGTGTAACACCCAACTCACTGAAGGGGGTGAGCAAGATAGGCCGGCCCATGCGCGCGCGAGGCCCCAACCTGGGTTTCTGTTTCTTTTTTTGCATTTTCTGTTTCCGTTTTTTGGTTCATTTTTGTACTTTTTTGCTTTAAAATATTATAAATATATATTAGAAAAAACACTCTACAAAAACCATTTGAAAAAGTTGATAAGTATTTGAAAAATGTTAATCAACCATTTAAAAAATGTTGAACAAGTATTTGAAAAATATTGAACATGTATTTGATTTTTGTTAATCAAGCATTCGAAAAATGTTGAACATGTATTTCAAAAATGTTAATCAAGCATTCAGAAAATGGTGAACAAGTATTTAAAAAAATTTGAACAAGTATTTGAAAAAAATTAATTAAGCAAAATGTTGAACAAGTATTTCAATAATGTAATCAAGCATTTGGAAAATGGTGAACATGCATAAAAATTTTGATCATGTATTAAAAAAGGATGAATTTTTTTATCATGTATATAAAATGTTAGTCAAGAATTTGAAAAAAATGTTGATTTTTGAAAATATTAAACAACATTTTGAAAACGTTAAATGTGTATAGAATTTTTTGATCATGTACTAACAAATGACGATTTTTAACCATGTATGTAAAAATGAAAATACAATAAAAACCCAGAGAAGAAAAAGGAAAAAATGAAAAAAATGAAGAACAAAAGAATAAGAAAATAAAATAAAAATAAATGCAAAAATGAATTAAAAATAATGAAAGAGGAGAAGAGAAAAGAAAAGAAACAACATGAAACAAAAAAAGAAAAAATCCTGAAGAAAAATCGCCATGTAGCGCCAAGTAGGGCGGGTGGCTAGCGCAGCGCACGATTTCCCTGGAGACAAGGGTTTGACTTCTCCTTCTCGCATTTTCTAGTCTCTTTTCTACGACTATGCGTGCGTCAATGGGCCGGCCAATACAACGCGAGTGGGGACGGGGGGCCAGGGGGGGCGGGGGGAGCTTCAGCGAGAGATGACAGTTCTCTCGCTTAATGCGATAAATAATCGCCACGCTTTGAGAGCTCTCGGGCGCGCGAGATGTAGGGAACTCTTGCTTGAAGAAGGCAAGCGCAAGATGGGCTAGCCCATGCGCCCGGGAGCTACAGCCTCATTTTATTTTCATGATTTTTTAGTCTTTTAGCTTTTTTAACTTTTGTTTATACTTTTATATATGCTAAAGATATGTCAATGCAAACACCGAAAGATATGCTAACTTTTGTTTATATTTTCAACCGAAAGAAATGAAAAACCAAATAAATCAATGCAAAAATAACATATCATTTTCTTTTTCAACTTTTTTTTATATTTTCAACCGAAAGAAATGAAAAACCAAATAAATCAATGCAAAAATAACATATCATTTTCTTTTTTAACTTTTGTTTATACTATGGTTGCCCCTTTGGGTCGTGCATTATTGCAAGTAAAGCCTCAATATATCTGCAAAGCCAACCTATTCCCCGCACCCTAAACAAAGGCAATGCGCACATTGGCATGTGAGTGCTGTCAGCTCAGCCACGATGAGGTTGGGTGCTACCTTGGAGATTTGGTCCATGTCGTCCACATGGTATTTCTGGCTCAAAAAAGCCTTGGCGCTAGCAGCTGATTTACTCGCATGAAGATCACCTCCGACTGTCTGGAGGTTGCGAACTATACACACCTGCAGCTATAGCGCAATTTGTTTCTACCATGCCTAGTACAGTAGGAAGACTAGGAATTTAGTGAGCCTCTCCACTTTACAAATTTGCCTTATCCTGCGTATCTGAACCTTGATTACAACGACCTGAACGGATCTAACCCAACATCCCTAGGTAACTGTACTAAACTAACCTACAATGATCTCTCTTACTATAATTTGTTTTTCCCTAAAAACCAATTTGTTTCTACCATGCCTAGTATAGTAGGACGACTAAGGAATTTGATGAGCCTCTCCACTCTGCAGACTTGCCTCGCCTTGTCTATCTGGACCTCGGTCACAACTCTCTCGGGCCTAATCCCATCAAGCATTGGATCTCTTGTCAAGCTCGCATCAGTTCAATTTTCTTGATGGACCTATTCCACCGTCCATAGGTAATTGTACTAAACTAACCTTTCTCGGTCTATCACACATTTTTTTCCAAATCCATTGGAAGCATAGGAAATTTGATGAGTTTATGATACTTAGATCTTTCCAACAATTAAATAAATGGTTCCTTCCCTTCGACCATTTTGAAATTAGCCTCTCTAACAACGCCTAGAACTTGGATCCAATCAGCTTAACGGCATGTTACCACCACAATTTTGATCTCTTATAAATCTACCACATCTGGATCTTTCCAACAATCAAATCACAAGTTCCATTGTTACCACGAGCTTCTTCTTGGGGGCCATGCTCGGACTTGGCGATGACGGAGTCGATGAAGACGAAGGCAAAGACGAGCTTGAAGCAGATCAAACCGCCGGCGCTCCCCTACCAGGCGTGCAAGATGTCGTGTCCTAGATTCACTACCAACAGGAGTTGGGAACCCCCTTTGTAGATTCGGTGATTAACACAAAATTAACAGATATAAAGCGGTGACGTATGGAAAACTATGAAAGCTTCCTCCCTTTATTATTATTAGGAAAAGATAAAGGTAAAGATAAAGATGTGGGGTATAGCCAACTTACAGATAGATAATGATCAAATAGACTACGAGTACTTTTTATTCTTGCTGATGACATTTAGGTCATCTCTGCTTTAGTTTATTGTTAAGATTCTATGAATTGTTAGCCAACTTCACGCCGAACATGAGGTCGGCGTAGGGAAGAAAGTGGCACACGGGCGAGCCGCCGGGGTGGGTGCCCAGGATCTTGAAGGCTGGGTGAGCTGGGATCCAATTAGAGGTGTCGAAGTGGCACACCGCGGCCATGTCCACGGTAGGGAGGCCGCTGCTGCCGCGGATGGAGACGACGTACGCCTCCTCGGACGAACCCTCCATCATGTGGCACTCGTACACAGCGTACGGGTAAGCCCTGCTGTGGCATGCCACGTAGCCGCCGCCTCCTCCGCCTAGTGGCTTGATAGCCTGCACAGTGTACGCGCGGTGCGGCAGGCCGGAGTTGGGAAGTGCGGACGCCGCCGCGGCCAAGGGCCGGCTCGTCGCCAGCATACGCGTGGCGCTTAGCACGACCCTCTCCAACGACGTGGCGCACGCCTTCCGTTCGCCGGCGAGAGGCGCCTCGCGGCAGGCGCTCAGTGTCTCACCTACCCGGGCCGCCTCTTGGGAGCCCGGCGCAATGCCGAACCTATCGAGGGCATCCGTGAGGTTGCCGAAGGGAATCCTCTCGGCAGCTTTGCGCGGGAGGAACGGCGCTGGGTCGAACGCCGGCAGGGCAACCGTCATGGTGCGCCCCACACGCATGTCGGACTCGCGGAAGAAGAGGCCTTCCACAGACGACGCCTGTTGGGCAGGACTATTGCATATGATCCTGTAGGAGTAGCCGAGGCACGCGTTGGGCAGGATCATGGCAGCAGAATGATGTTGCTCGAGCGGCGAGTGATCGATGCCTTTCTGCACGAGGTGGACGATGGACTCCGGCATCGGCGAGTCCGGCAGGGCCGCCTCCCAGAATCGTGCCGCCGGAGTGCCTCCAGGGGTATGGGTGTGGCCATGCACCGTCGCGGCCACAACCATGAGAATAAGTAGCAGGACGGCTGAAGAAGCCATGGCTTGCTTTCCTTTCTTACTTCAAACTGAGCTTAGCTTGCAGTGGTGGATGGATGGGCTACCCAATAGGTGCACTATAAATAGCGTTCGACCTGCATGTTCGACCCTACCCAATGACTACGTGGCTCCACACACGCGGCGCATGCAAAGGGCAACTCGATGCAGACATCGTTGAATTTCCAACGACCATATATCAAACTTAGATGGGGGTGCAAGCAACTTGTAATCAAATTCAGTGAATATAGACTAGAGTCATCGTGAAGTCAAACAACTTGATCTCGCTTTCGACAAAAAACAAAAAGGACAACTTGATCACGGGTTCCCCTTTCACTCCGGCTGTTTTCGGCAAGTTGAGGAGAACCACGTGGAGTGAGCCAGAAATGTTTTTGGTGGCCGTTTGGAGGAGGTCTAGTGCATTCACTAGCTAGCTATTATCGGCACGTGCGCGTTGTCTATAGCTAGAGCCTACTTGTGCATAGTACATGCATGCATGCAGGATCGATCAACCACTTGTAAGAACCAAAACAGGGGCGGATTATAACCGGTTCCTAGCCAACTTGGCTCCACGAGGCTTCCCCGATTTCATTTGGTTTCAGCCGTCGGATGGTGGTCAAACCAGTCTCCAAACTCTTTTGGGATGATGGATCTGCGTTTTTTACCTCTATGTAGTTTCAAAATCCAATGACTGGTGGGCTCACGCTTGTTGTCGATTGGCTGGGTGAGCCATTTTAGGGTGCGCAGAGGCCCTATCCTGATACGCCGCGTGCGCGGCCGTGCTTCTCTTCTTGCTAATCCCTTGTCTGGTCGCTGCATGTGGCCCTATTTTCGTTCTAGCCCCACCTGTATGTGGTCTGCAGTGGCTTGGTTCGTGTGGTGGAAAGAGACCTGGAGTGGAGTGGGAATCTGCCTCGCACGACACGGTGTCCCAGGTCAACCAACAACTCCCTCCAACTCTAGGATTGGATATTAAAAAGAGAGAAATTGGTTGACGCTCTACAATCTAATAAATGAAGTCACCTTTAATAGGAAGCGGATTTATAGCACCCGGGTGCTCCACACCACTATACGAACATTAAATCCAAAGAAATATTGATAAATTTGAAAAAAAATCTGAGATTTTGGGCTATCAAATCTGGGGTCCCGATCTACTTCCATGTGAAAGTTCATGAAAAAAATACCAGGAAACATATTCATGGCAAAAAAGACAAAAAATCCTATTTATAGAAAAAAAACTGTTTGGATGGATTTTTGTTCGGACAATATTTCCTTCGCCAAGGATAAGTTCCTGTTATTTTTTCACGAAATTCACACCGGGAGTAGATTGAGAACCCACGTTTCATGTCCCCAGATTTTAGATTTTTTGATTTTTTTGGTATTTTCAAAGATTAATATTCGTATAGGGGTGTGGAGCACCCATGAGCTCATGTGTATTTTTCTCTATAACACTAGTATTATGATACTTTGCACTATGAAGCTAGTAACTTAGACTAGTGTCATATAGTCCCTCCTTTTCGTAATGTAGTGCATATAAATTTTCTGAAAAGTCAAATATTGAAAATGTTTATAAAGAAAACTATTTATAAATAAAGGATCAAATATATATAATATGAAACTACTTCTTGTGATGTATCTAGTGATATGTATTTCACATTATAGATATATATGTTTTTCGAAAGTTTCTTAAACATCCGAAATTTGTCTTTTTTTGCCACGAGCTCCTCAAATGTCCAAACTTCGCAAAATTTTGGAAGGAGTTCATGCACATGAGCATATTGCACCACAAAAAGAATTAGGACTTTTGAACATTTTTTCAATTTCAAATCACGGTACTGTTTCAAAACTACATGCATGCAGGATCGATCAACCACTTGCAAGAACCAAAACAGGGGCGGATTCTAACCGGTTGCTAGCCAACTTGGCTCCACGAGGCTTCCCCGATTTCATTTGGTTTCAGCCGTCGGATATGCCGCGTGCGCGGACGTGCTTCTCTTCTTGCTAATCCCTCATCTGGTCGCTGCATGTGGCCCTATTTTCGTTCTAGCCCCACCTATATGTGGTCTGCAGTGGCTTGGTTCTTGTGGTGGAAAGAGACCTGGAGTGGAGTGGGAATCTGCCTCGCACGACACGGTGTCCCAGGTCAACCAACAACTCCCTCCAACTCTAGGATTGGATATTAAAAAGAGAGAAATTGGCTGACGCTCTACAATCTAATAAATGAAGTCATCTGTAATAGGAAGCGGATTTATAGCACCCGGATGCTCCACACCCCTATACGGACATTAAATTCAAAGAAATATCGAGAAATTTGGAAAAAATCTGAGATTTTGGGCTATCAAATATTGGGTCCCGATCTACTTCCGTGTGAAAGTTCATGAAAAAATACCAGGAAACATATTCGTGGGAAAAAAGACAAAAAATCCTATTTATAGAAAAAACTGTTTGGATGGATTTTTGTTCAGACAATATTTCCTTCGCCACGGATACGTTCCTGTTATTTTTTCACGAAATTCACACGGGAATAGATTGAGAACCCACGTTTCATGTCCCCAGATTTCAGATTTTTTTTTTTTTTGGTATTTTCTAAGTTTAATACTCGTATAGGGGTGTGGGGCACCCATGAGCTCATGTGTATTTTTCTCTATAACACTAGTATTATGATACTTTGCATTATGAAGCTAGTAACTTAGACTAGTGTCATATACTCCCTCCTTTTCGTAATGTAGTGCATATAAATTTTCTGAAAAGTCAAATATTGAAAATGTTTATAAAGAAAGCTATTTATAAATGAAGGATCAAATATATATAATATGAAACTACTTCTTGTGATGTATCTAGTGATATATATTTGACATTATAGATATATATGTTTTTCGAAAGTTTCTTAAACATCCAAAATTTGTCTTTTTTTGCCACGAGCTCCTCAAATGTCCAAACTTCGCAAAATTTTGGAAGGAGTTCATGCACATGAGCATGTTGCACCACAAAAAGAATTACGATTTTTTGAACATTTTTTCTCTTTCAAATCGCGGTACTATTTCAAAACTACATGCATGCAGGATCGATCAACCACTTGCAAGAACTAAAACAGGGGCGGATTCTAACCGGTTGCTAGCCAACTTGGCTCCACGAGGCTTCCCCGATTTCATTTGGTTTCAGCCGTCGCATGGTGGTCAAACCAGTCTCCAAACTCTTTTGGGACGATGGATCTGCGTTTTTTTACCTCTATGTAGTTTCAAAATCCAATGACTGGTGGGCTCGCGCTTGTTGTCGATTGGCTGGGTGAGCCATTTTAGGGTGTGTTCAGGCCCTATCCCGATACGCCGCGTGCGCGGCCGTGGTTCTCTTCTTGCTAATCCCTTGTTTGGTCCTTGTACGCAATCACTGCATGTGGCCCTGTTTTCGTTCTAGCCCCACCTGTCTGTGGTCTGCAGTGGCTTGGTTCGTGTGGGGGAAGAGGCCTGGAGTGACATGGGAATCTGCCTGACACGACACGGTGTCCGAAGTCAACCAACAACTCCCTCCAACTCTACGATTGGATATTGAAAAGAGAGAAATTGGTTGATGCCCTACAATCCAATAAATGAAGTCATCTATAACAGGAAGCGGATTTGTAGCACCCGAGTGCTCCACATCCCTATGCAAACATTAAATTCAAAAAAATATCGAGAGTGGTGTCCGTAGTGCCGGAGTAGCCGAGCCACCTGCGGTTGCTTCCTGGTGGCTGGGGTCTCCGCACCGCCGCTGCCGCTGGAGTTGCAACGCCGCCGCCCTCCGGAGTGGCTGCACCGCCGCTCTGCTGGAGAGGAACAGAGGACGAGACGGGGGAGCTGGTTCGGTCGGTTGATCTGTTCAGGTCGGTGTCGTGGTTCTAAGTCTGACAGTAGAGTGGGGGTAGGTATGGAGAGGCAAGGTCCTAGCTATGGAGCAGTTGTAAACACAAGAGATGTATGAGTTCAGGCCCTTCTCAGAGGAAGTAGTAGCCCTACGTCTCGGAGCCCGGAGGCGGTCGAGTGAATTATGTGTGTATGGATTACAGGGGTGCGAACCCTTTACACTGAGGGCGGGGGTGGCTTATATAGTGTCTGCCAGACCCCTCCGGCCCTCAGTAATGCAGGGTTTAAAGTACATTAAGTCTGGGCGTTACTGGTAACGCCCCATATAAAGTGTCTTAAATACCATAAAGTCTACTTAATTACAGATTGTTACGGTACAGAGTGCTTCTTGACCTTCTAGTGGTCGAGTGAGTCTTCATGGTCGAGTCCTTCAAGTCCGTCGAGTGAAGTCCTCCTTGGTCGACTGGAAGGTAGTCTCTTCTAATGGTGTCCTTGGGTAGGGTACTTAGATCAGGTCTATGACCCTACCCTAGGTACATGACTCCATCATTAGCCCCCGAATGGATTGAGGCTTGAGTGAGGAAGGAGTTGATATTATTTCCGACTGGCTTCTGCGTTCTGGATATGTGTTGTCTTGGACCAATAATCTCTTCGTTGATAATCATCAAATTTTCTTCAGTCGACTTGATCCATTCTTTTCTTTTGTCGAGTGACCTTTTGAATTTAACAATTTCCGAACGACGGATCGCAGGAAATCTCGCGCCTGACAGATCGATCTGCCGTTCGCAGATTCTGCGGGATACGAAATTTGGGGAAGCGCGCGAAGCGGGGCGGACCGAGGCGCTCGGATGGGATAGGGCATAGACGCCTCGATTCTCGCGCCACCTTTTTCGCCACGTATCGCGTACGCGTGACTGTTTCGGGATGTGATTGGATCTACCGAGCCCACCTGTCATCCACTCGGAAGTGATCTTATAAAGGCGCTCGGCGAGGGACTTTGAACAGTACCTCTCCATTCTCTCTCTCTGCCCTCCCTGCCTCCGCCCACTGCGCCCGCTCCTGCCCCCGCGCAACCACTGGTCGTGCGCTTCGCCGGTAGCCATGGTGAAGGAGAAGACGGCGGCGCTGGAACGCGCGAAGAAGGCGTCGGCGACGGGGAAGGCGAAGGGAAGAACCACCAATCGGGGCGGGTCGTCGTCCAGATCCCGTCTGCCGAACGGCTGGGTCCAAGGAGATTGGATCTGGTCGACCATCACAGAGAAGGATCTCCTCGACATGGCCAACGACGGTCTGATCCCCCACGGAGCAGCAAGGCTCCCGGGGAACGAGTGGCAACCCCAGCCGGAAGAGGGTGAGTGTGTCCTTCTGGCTACCCACGTCGATCGCGGGTTTTCTTTGCCACCGAGTATTTTCTTCCGTGGTTTCTTGATCTTCTTTGGAGCGCAACTCCACCACTTCAATCCGAACTCTATCGCCTACCTTGCCGCCTTTGTGTCCATGTGTGAGAACTTTCTGGGTTGCCGACCGCACTGGGGCCTGTTCAAGCATATATTCACGTGTCGCTCTCAGACCGTGAAGAAGGCGAGTCCAGATGACGAACCAAAGTTATCCAGATGTGTGGAGGTCTGGGGATCCAGATGAGGAACAAGAGCACCTTCCCAGCCATGACGCTCCCCGAGTCGGTCAGAGGCTGGCAGTCGACTTGGTTCTACTGCCAGAACGAGTCGACGCCGGGGCGGTCGAGTGGACTCCCTCAGTTTACCATGGACCGAACCAACAAACCCTCCTCTCTGAAGGTGATTTCGGAGGAGAAAGGCGACGTGAAGATGCTGATGGAGCGCGTAGTCCAGTTGGTTCAGGAAGGAGTGATGGGTATGGATCTCCTGGAAGTTTTTCTTAGACGGCGTATCCAGCCTCTTCAGTTCCGGAGCCATTGCATGTGGCTGTACTGCGGGACCGAAGATGAGACTCGGATCAATCCAGAAGCAGTCGACGATGCAACGCTGGAAAGGTGGATGGCTGCGGTCACTGGAAACAAGGATAATCCTTGTGGAGCCAGGAGGATTCCTCCACTCGACCATTGCAGCATTCCAGACAAGGTATGCCCACTCTACCTCCAATTGTATTCTTGCCATACTTATTTCGTTTTACGATAAATTGGTCGATTGATCTTCATCTTGATGTCTACCCCTCACCGAACTGTATTCGATGCCCAATGTGTTGGGGACGTTAATTTCAAAAATTTTCCTACGCACACGCAAGATCATGGTGATGAATAGCGAGAGGGAGAGTGTCTACATACCCTTCATCTCGTAGAGGAAGTAGTCGTCGTTCTTCTCGCGATCCGACCGATCCGGCGCCGTTACTCCGACGCCCCGAGTTCTTGACACACGTACAGCTCGATGGCGTCCCTCGTACTCGATCCAGCCGAGTGTCGAGGAGAGTTCCGTCGGACGACGGCGTGGTGACGATCTTGATGTTTCACCGGCGCAGGCTTCGCCTAAGCTTCGCGACAGTATAACCGAGGTGGAATATGGTGGAGGGGGCACCGCTGCGGCTAAGGAACGATCTCACGATCAACTTGTGTGTTCCAAGGTGCCCCCTGCCCCGTATATAAAGGAGCAAGGGGAGGGGCGGCCCAGGGAGGCGCATACAGGAGTCCTACTCCTCCGGGAGTAGGATTCCCCCAATCCTAGTTGGACTAGGATTCCGGAGGGGAAAGAGAGAGAGGGGGGCCGGCCCCTTCTCCTAGTCCTAGTAGGACTAGGGAAGGGGGGGCGCCCTCCTAGGGCTGCCCCTTCTCCTTTCCACTAAGGCCCACCGAGGCCCATTTACCTCCCGGGGGGTTCCGGTAACCTCCCGGTACTCCGGTAAATTCCCGTTTTCGCCCGGAACCATTCCGAACTCCAAACATAGGCTTCCAATATATCAATCTTTATGTCTCGACCATTCCGAGACTCCTCGTCATGTCCGTGATCACATCCGGGACTCCGAACTCCTTCGGTACATCAAAATACATAAACTCATAATAACTGTCATCGAAACCTTAAGCGTGCGGACCCTACGGTTCGAGAACAATGTAGACATGACCTAGAACCATTCACGGTCAATAACCAACAGCGGGACCTGGATGCCCATATTGGTTCCTACATATTCTACGAAGATCTTTGTCGGTCAGACCGCATAACAACATCGTTGTTCCTTTGTCATCGGTATGTTACTTGCCCGAGATTCGATCGTCGGTATCAATACCTAGTTCAATCTCGTTACCGGCAAGTCTCTTTACTCGTTCCGTAATACATCATCTCACAACTAACTCATTAGTTGTAGTGCTTGCAAGGCTTGATGATGTGCATTACCGAGAGGGCCCAGAGATACCTCTCCGACTATCGGAGTGACAAAACCTAATCTCGAAATCGCCAACCCAACATCTGCCTTTGGAGACACCTGTAGTACTCCTTTATAATCACCCGATTCGTTGTGACGTTTGGTAGTACCAAAGTGTTCCTCCGTAAACGGAGTTGCATAATCTCATAGTTACGGAACATGTATAAGTCATGGATAAAAGCGGTAGCAACATACTAAGCGATCGTGTGCTAAGCTAGGGAATGGGTCATGTCAATCAGATCATTCTACCAATGATGTGACCTCGTTAATCAAATAACAACTCCTTTGTTCATGGTTAGGAAACATAACCATCTTTGATTAACAAGCTAGTCTAGTAGAGGCATACTAGTGACATCTTGTTTTGTCTATGCATTCACACATGTATCATGTTTCCGGTTAATACAATTCTAGCATGAATGATAAACATTTATCATGAAATAAGGAAATAAATAATAACTTTATTATTGCCTCTAGGGCATATTTCCTTCAGTCTCCCACTTGCACTAGAGTCAATAATCTAGATCACATCACCATGTGATTAACATCGATAGTTCACATCATCATGTGATTAACACCCATAGTTCACATCGTCATGTGACCAACACCCAAAGGGTACTAAGGTGTGATCATGTTTTGCTTGTGAGAGAGTTTTAGTCAACGGGTCTTTCACATTTAGATCCGTTATGTATTTTGCAATTTTTCTATGTCTTCAATGCTCTGCACGAAGCTACTCTAGCTAATTGCTCCCACTTTCAATATGTATCTAGATCGAGACTTAGAGTCATCCAGATCAGTGTCAAAATTTGTATCGACGTAACCCTTTACGACGAACCTTTTGTCACTTCCATAATCGAGAAACATATCCTTATTCCACTAAGGATAATTTTGACCGCTGTCCAGTGATCTACTCCTAGATCACTATTGTACTCCCTTGCCAAACTCAGTGCAGGGTATACAATAGATCTGGTACACAGCATGGCATACTTTATAGAACCTATGGCCAGGGCATAGGGAATGACTTTCATTCTCTTTCTATCTTCTGCCGTGGTCGGGTTTTGAGTCTTACTCAATTTCACACCTTGTAACACAGGCAAGAACCCTTTCTTTGCTTGATCCATTTTGAACTTCTTCAAAACTTTGTCAAGGTATGTGCTTTGTGAAAGTCCAATTAAGCGTCTTGATCTATCTCTATAGATCTTAATGCCCAATATGTAAGCAGCTTCACCGAGGTCTTTCATTGAAAAACTCTTATTCAAGTATCCCTTTATGCTATCCAGAAATTCTATATCATTTCCGATCAGCAATATGTCATCCACATATAATATCAGAAATGCTACAGAGCTCCCACTCACTTTTCTTGTAAATACAGGCTTCTCCAAAAGTCTGACAAACCCAAATGCTTTGATCACACTATCAAAGCGTTTATTCCAACTCGAGATGCTTGCACCAGTCCATATATGGATCGCTGGAGCTTGCACATTTTGTTAGCTCCCTTTGGATCGATAAAACCTTCTGGTTGCATCATATACAACTCTTCTTCCAGAAATCCATTCAGGAATGCAGTCTTTACATCCATTTGCCAAATTTCATAATCATAAAATGCGGCAATCGCTAACATGATTCGGACGGACTTAAGCATCGCTACGGGTGAGAAGGTCTCATCGTAGTCAATCCCTTGAACTTGTCGAAAACCTTTTGCGACAAGTCGAGCTTTATAGACGGTAACATTACCGTCAGCGTCAGTCTTCTTCTTGAAGATCCACTTGTTTTCTATTGCTTGCCTACCCTCGGGCAAGTCAACCAAAGTCCACACTTTGTTTTCATACATGGATCCCATCTCAGATTTCATGGCTTCAAGCCACTTTGCGGAATCTGGGCTCATCATCGCTTCCTCATAGTTCGTAGGTTCATCATGGTCTTAGTTACATGACTTCCAGAATAGGATTACCATACCACTCTGGTGCGGATCTCACTCTGGTTTACCTACGAGATTCGGTAGTAACTGATCTGAAGTTACATGATCATCATCATTAGCTTCCTCACTAATTGGTGTAGTAGTCACAGGAACAGATTTCCGTGATGAACTACTTTCCAATAAGGGAGAAGGTACAATTACCTTATCAAGTTCTACTTTCCTCCCACTCACTTCTTTCGAGAGAAACTCCTTCTCTAGAAAGGATCCATTCTTAGCAACGAATGTCTTGCCTTCGGATCTGTGATAGAAGGTGTACCCAACTGTCTCCTTTGGGTATCCTATGAAGACACATTTCTCCGATTTGGGTTTGAGCTTATCAGGATGAAACTTTTTCACATAAGCATCGCAGCCCAAACTTTAAGAAACGACAACTTTGGTTTCTTGCTAAACCACTGTTCGTATAGTGTCGTCTCAACGGATTTAGATGGTGCCCTATTTAACGTGAATGCAGCTGTCTCTAATGCATGATCCCAAAACGATAGTGGTAATTCGGTAAGAAACATCATAGATTGCACTTTATCCAATAAAGTGCGGTTACGATGTTTTGGACACACCATAACATTGTGGTGTTCCATGTGGCGTGAGCTGTGAAACTATTCCACATTGTTTTAACTGAAGACCAAACTCGTAACTCAAATATTCGTCTCTTGCGATCAGATCGCAGAAACTTTATTTTCTTGTTACGATGATTTTTCCACTTCACTCTGAAATTCTTTGAACCTTTCAACTATTTCAGACTTATGTTTCATCAAGTAGATATACCCATATCTGCTCAAATCATCTTGTGAAGGTCAGAAAATAACGATACTTGCCACGAGCATCAACACTCATTGGATCGCATACATCGGTATGTATTATTTCCAATAAGTCAGTAGCTTGTTCCATTGTTCCGGAGAACGGAGTTTTAGTCATCTTGCCCAAAGGCATGGTTCGCAAGCATCAAGTGATTCATAATCAAGTGATTCCAAAATCCCATCAGCAAGGAGTTTCTTCATGCGCTTTACACCAATATGACCTAAACGGCAGTGCCACAAATAAGTTGCACTATCATTATTAACTTTGCATCTTTTGGTTTCAATATTATGAATATGTGTATCACTACGATCGAGATCCAATGAACTATTTTCATTGGGTGTGTAACCATATAAGGTTTTATTCATGTAAACAGAACAACAGTTTATTCTCTTACTTAAATGAATAAACGTATTGCAATAAACATGATCAAATCATATTCATGCTCAACGCAAACACCAAATAACATTTTAGGTTCAACACTAATCCCGAAAGTATAGGGAGTGTGCGATGATGATCATATCAATCTTGAAACTATTTTCAACACACATCATCACTTCACCCTTAACTAGTTTCTGTTTATTCTGCAACTCCCGTTTCGAGTTACTACTCTTAGCAACTGAACCAGTACCAAATACCGAGGGGTTGCTATAAACACTAGTAAAGCACACATCAAACATCTGTATATCAAATATACCCTTTTTCACTTTGCCATCCTTCTTATCCACCAAATATTTAAGGCAGTTCCGCTTCCGGACCATTTCCTTTGCGATTAAAGCACTCAGTTTCAGGCTTTGGTTCAGCTTTGGGCTTCTTCGTGGGAGTGACAACTTGCTTGTCAATCTACTTGAAGTTCCCCTTTCTTTCCCTTTGCCCTTTTCTTGAAACTAGTGATCTTGTCAACCATCAACACTTGATGCTCTTTCTTGATTTCTACCTTCGTCGATTTCAACATCACGAAGAGCTCGGGAATCATTTTCGTCATCCCTTGCATACTATAGTTCATCACGAAGTTCTACTAACTTGGTGATGGTGACTAGAGAATTCTGTCAATCACTATCTTATCTGGAAGATTAACTCCCACTTGATTCAAGCGATTGAAGTACCCAGACAATCTGAGCACATGCTCACTAGTTGAGCGATTCTCCTCCATCTTTTAGCTATAGAACTTGTTGAAGACTTCATATCTCTCAACTCGGGTATTTGCTTGAAATATTAACTTCAACTCTTGGAACATCTCATATGGTCCATGACGTTCAAAACGTCTTTGAAGTCCCGATTCTAAGCTGTTAAGCATGGTGCACTTAAACTATCAAGTAGTCATCATATTGAGCTAGCCAAACGTTCATAACGTTTGCATACGCTCCTGCAATAGGTCTGTCACCTAGCGGTGCATTAAGGACATAATTCTTACGTGCAGCAATGAGGATAAACCTCCGATCACGGATCGAATCCGCATCATTGCTACTAACATTTTCAACACAATTTTCTCTAGGAACATATGAAAATAAACATATGAAAGCAACAACGCGAGCTATTGATCTACAACATAATTTGCAAAATACTACTAGGACTAAGTTCATGATAAATTTAAGTTCAATTAATCATATTACTAAAGAACTCCCACTTAGATAGACATCCTCTAATCCTCTAAGTGATCACGTGATCCAAATTCAACTAAACCATAACCGATCATCACGTGAGATGGAGTAGTTTTCAATGGTGAACATCTTATGTTGATCATATCTACTATATGATTCACGCTCGACCTTTCGGTCTCCGTGTTCGAGGCCATATCTGCATATGCTAGGCTCGTCAAGTATAACCCGAGTATTCTGCGTGTGCAAAACTGGCTTGCACCCGTTGTAGATGGACGTGAGCTTATCACACCCGATCATCACGTGGTGTGCAGGCACGACGAACTTTGGCAACGGTGCATACCCGGGGAGAACACTTCTTGATAATTTAGTGAGAGATCATCTTATAATGCTACCGTCAATCAAAGCAAGATAAGATGCATAAAAGGATAAACATCACATGCAAATCAATATAAGTGATATGATATGGTCATCATCATCTTGTGCTTCATGATCTCCATCTTGTTGCACCACCATGATCACCATCGTCACCGGCGCGACACCTTGATCTCCATCGCAGCATCGTTGTCGTCTCGCCAAACTTATGCTACTTACGACTATCGCTACCGCTTAGTGATAAAGTAAAGCATTACAGGCGATTGCATTGCATACAATAAGCGACAACCATATGGCTCCTGCCGATTGCCGATAACCGGTTACAAAACGTGATCATCTCATACAATAAAATATAGCATCACATCTTGACCATATCACATCACAACATGCCCTGCAAAAACAAGTTAGGCGTCCTCTACTTTGTTGTTGCAAATTTTACGTGGCTGCTACGGGCTTAAGCAAGAACCAGTCTCACCTCGCATCAAAACCACAACGATACTTCGTCAAATAGACTCCGTTTAACCTTCTCAAGGACCGGGCGTAGCCACACTCAGTTCAACTAAAGTGAGAGAGACAGACACCCACCAGTCACCTTTAAGCAGCGAGTGCTCATGGCGGTGAAACCAGTCTCGCGTAAGCGTCTGGCGTAATGTCGGTCAGGCCGCTTCATCTCACAATACCGCTGAACCAAAGTATGACATGCTGGTAGGTAGTATGACTTGTATCGCCCACAACTCACTTGTGTTCTACTCGTGCAAAACATCAAACCATAGAAAAAACTAGGCTCGGATGCCACTTTGTTGGGGAACGTAGTAATTTCAAAAATTTTCCTACGCACACGCAAGATCATGGTGATGAATAGCAACGAGAGGGAGAGTGTTGTCTACATACCCTTGTAGACCCGGCGAAGCGATCTGGCGTAGAGGAAGTAGTCGTCGTTCTTCTCGCGATCCGACCGATCCGGCGCCGTTACTCCGACGCCCCGAGTTCTTGACACACGTACAGCTCGATGGCGTCCCTCGTACTCGATCCAGCCGAGTGTCGAGGAGAGTTCCGTCGACGACGGCGTGGTGACGATCTTGATGTTTCACGGCGCGGGGCTTCGCTTAAGCTTGCGACGGTATAACCGAGGTGGAATATGGTGGAGGGGGCACCGCACGGCTAAGGAACGATCTCACGATCAACTTGTGTGTTCAAGGTGCCCCCTGCCCCGTATATAAAGGAGCAAGGGGAGGGGCGGCGGCCAAGGGAGGCGCTACAGGAGTCCTACTCCCTCAGGGGAGTAGGATTCCCCCAATCCTAGTTGGACTAGGATTCCGGAGGGGAAAGAGAGAGAGGGGCGGCCCCTTCTCCTAGTCCTAGTAGGAATAGGGAAGGGGGGGCGCGCCTCCTAGGGCTGCCCTTCTCCTTTCCACTAAGGCCCACCGAGGCCCATTTACCTCCGGGGTTCCGGTAACCTCCGGTACTCCGAAATTCCGTTTTAGCCGGAACCATTCGAACTCCAAACATAGGCTTCCAATATATCAATCTTTATGTCTCGACCATTCCGAGACTCCTCGTCATGTCCGTGATCACATCCGGGACTCGAACTCCTTCGTACATCAAAATACATAAACTCATAATAACCGCCATCGAAACCTTAAGCGTGCGGACCCTACGGTTCGAGAACAATGTAGACATGACCTAGAACCATTCACGGTCAATAACCAACAGCGGGACCTGGATGCCCATATTGGTTCCTACATATTCTACGAAGATCTTTGTCGGTCGGACCGCATAACAACATCGTTGTTCCCTTTGTCATCGGTATGTTACTTGCCCGAGATTCGATCGTCGGTATCAATACCTAGTTCAATCTCGTTACGCAAGTCTCTTTACTCGTTCCGTAATACATCATCTCACAACTAACTCATTAGTTGTAGTGCTTGCAAGGCTTGATGATGTGCATTACCGAGAGGGCCCAGAGATACCTCTCCGACTATCGGAGTGACAAAACCTAATCTCGAAATCGCCAACCCAACATCTGCCTTTGGAGACACCTGTAGTACTCCTTTATAATCACCCGATTACGTTGTGGCGTTTGGTAGTACCAAAGTGTTCCTCCGTAAACGGAGTTGCATAATCTCATAGTTACAGAACATGTATAAGTCATGGATAAAAGCGGTAGCAACATACTAAGCGATCGTGTGCTAAGCTAGGGAATGGGTCATGTCAATCAGATCATTCTACCAATGATGTGACCTCGTTAATCAAATAACAACTCCTTTGTTCATGGTTAGGAAACATAACCATCTTTGATTAACAAGCTAGTCTAGTAGAGGCATACTAGTGACATCTTGTTTTGTCTATGCATTCACACATGTATCATGTTTCCGGTTAATACAATTCTAGCATGAATGATAAACATTTATCATGAAATAAGGAAATAAATAATAACTTTATTATTGCCTCTAGGGCATATTTCCTTCACAATGGAGCGTAGACTCCGACTGAGGAGGGAGAAGCGAGTGGGGGCGAAAGCTAGGAGGAGTGGGACTCGGATGCTGCTGGAGATGACAATGATGATGATGATGATGAGGAAGAAAAAGAGGAGGAGGAGGAGGTCGCACCACCGAGCTCGGAAAGGCGGTCGAAGCTTGTCCATGACCCGGCGACTGAACGCGGCAAGGGGATGGCGACTGTCGTGCAGTCGACCAAGCGTCCTCGGACCACTTCTCCGGTGACGACTGAAAAGGCTCTGAAGCAGTCCAAGGTGGCGCCATCGAAGCCGACCAAGGTCCTGCCGAAGATGAACGTGTCAATCCCCACCATATCGGGGTAAAAAATGCTGGTTGAGTCTTCTTGCTCTATACGAGTTTATCTTTGATCGACACTTGAGTTAACCGACTGATCTTTGGAATTGTAGTGCTGCTACTTCCGACACTTCCGCCAAGGCCGACGATCATGAGATGGAGGATGCCGTGACCTGAAAACCTGGTATCACTCTCTTAATTCCGTTTCTTTTTTAGTCGATCGACTCTTGGTCTCTAATTCTGATTCTTTTCTGCAGCTCCATCCAATGTCGTTATCACCCTTCCTGACGAAGATGATGATGAGAAACCGCTGAAGCACAGGAGGAGCAGGAAAGCATCTGCCGGCAGGATGGCCCAGGATGTGACAGCACCCGAGACTCTGGTCGCGGGGAAGGAGAATACCACTCGGCACACCGTGTCCTTCGCGGTGCCGCTGACGAGTGCTCACCCCGCTTCGTCGAGTGCCGCACAGCCTTCCCTCTTCACGACGCACCACGTCCCAGAGGACCAAGCCAGTGCTGCAAAGGAAGCGATACGCCAGGCGGGGGTCATGATGGAGCAGGTGAAGGCCATCCGGGAGGCAAGCCAGGCAGCCTACGACGCCAGTTCTGCTCTTCAAAGCAATGTTCAGGTCAGTCGAATCGCCTGTTCTGTTAGGATATGCTATTTAAAAATCTTTCTTTCCGGAATCCATAGCAATCACCCAGTGGGTGTGTCGATTGAAACTCCAGTTTAGCGGGGGCACGCTGAGTGCACCCGCTGGGTGTAGTCCCCAAGGCTATGGTTGACTGCTGGCAGTCGACCATAGGCTTTAGAAGTTAAGTTCTTCCGTCGGTCGACTAGGTCGAAAGGATTTCTCAAACCGGTGGGGGCACGCTGAGTGCACCCACTGGGTGTAGTCCCCGAGAGTGTGGTCGACTGTTAACAGTCGATTACAGTCTTGAAGAATACGTCCTGCTTTTTTTTGGTCGACTAGTCGACTCTATCTTAATAGAACTAGTGGGGGCACGCTGAGTGCACCCACTGGGTGTAGTCCCCGGGACTACGGTCGAATGTTTGTATTCGGCTGTAGTCTTAGAAACGCATGATTTTCTCTTATCCACTCGAAAGTGAATTATCTTTGACATTTTGTCGATTGGTTCTTCGCAGAAATCCTGCGACCTTGCGACTCGTTATACCGAGCTGGAGAACAAGCACATCCAGCTCGAGCTGGATCTAAAGCTGGTCCAGGAGAATCTGACGAAGGCGAAGGAGGAGACCAAAGGTATGTTTGATGAGACCTCGACGACTGCTTTTGTCCTTCATCTGTTTCAAAATCTGACCTTCATCTGCTTTACAGGCAAGGTGAAGGAGGCCCAGAAGAAGAAAGATCTTGAACTAGCTGAGAATACCAAACTCGCTGACGAGAAGTTAGCTTCGGTCACCAAGCTCGAAGAAGAAAATACTAATCTGAAAGCTGCTCTTGAGATTGCCAACAAGGAGGTTAGTCGGCTGAAAAACGACAAAGCTGCTCTGAATGACAAGGCCAGTCAATTGGCTGGGAAGAAGAATGATCTGGAGGCCTTTCTGAGTGGACTTGCTAAGAAGTTGTTCCTCATACTCGAAGGTAATCCTTTGCGTTAAACAGTTATTTTTACAGTGATCTTTCCATTCGACCATCGCCTTGACTCAGTGATTGTACTTGCAGAATTTTGCCAAAACTTTGAAGAGGAAACTAGTCGGCTGGAACCAAACCTGGACCCCGTCAACTCTCCGGTGAACGATGAAGTTGCCATGAATGTGTTCCGACTTGAGTCTCGCGTTGCTGCTGTTGTTGACTATCTTGCAAGGCTGAAGGTCGCCACTTCCTGCATTGACACCACGCTCTGGCCCGAGGAGACACTCCAGAACGACCTCGAATCTCTGATGGCTCGACTAAACACAGTTCCTGGTCGAGTGCAGGAGTGGAAAAAGTCCTCTGCTAGGTGCGGCGCAGATGTTGCTCTGTGTCTGGCTCGAGTCCACTGCAAGGATGCGCGAGAAGACAAGTTGGCGGCCCTTCGGGTGGCCAACACCAAGAAACACGACTTCAGGTCCTTCATGGAGACCTTCATCGCTGCTGCCACTCGGATCGCGGACGGAATTGATCTTGATGAGTTTGTTGCACCTTCCAGCCCTCCACAGGAGGGGTAAAAAACTTCTTTGAGCTCGACATTTTAAATTTGCCTCGGTATGCCGAGTGATTTTGTAACCGATAAACCTTAACAGGCTTAGTGCCTGAGCACTTTCGGTTCCTTTAGGTATTTATCTGAACCCGGATTTGACGTTTGAATATGCTTGTATTTGGCTCGAAATGTCTTTTGCAGGTTTTGAAGCAAGATGCTTACTGCAATCGACTTTCTCTTCAATTCATTTAGGCAAGCGTTGGGCTGCGGCTAAGCCTCCGAGTGAGAGGTTTGCTCTTCACTCGGTAGGATTTTCGTGACTTAGGCGAGCACTGGGCTGCAGCTAAGCCCCTGAGTGGGAGGTTTGCCCCTCACTCGGCAGGATTTTTATACCTTAGGCGAGCACTGGGCTGCAGCTAAGCCCCCGAGTGGGAGGTCTGCTCCTCACTCGGCAGGATTTTTATACCTTAGGCGAGCACGGGCTGCAGCTAAGCCCTCGAGTGGGAGGTCTGCTCCTCACTCGGCAGGATTTTTATACCTTAGGCGAGCACTGGGTTGCAGCTAAGCCCCCGAGTGGGAGGTCTGCTCCTCACTCGGCATGATTTTTATACCTTAGGCGAGCACGGGGCTGTAGCTAAGCCCCCGAGTGGGAGGTCTGCTCCTCGCTCGGTAGGATTTTCACGTTGTACTTGTGGCGTAGCTCAGAGGAGAGGGTCGCAGTCGACCTGCACCTCGTCCTCCTTACGACCGCACATTGTACTTGTGGCGTAGCTCAGAGGAGAGGGTCGCAGTCGACCTGCACCTCGTCCTCCTTGCTACCGCACATTGTACTTGTGGCGTAGCTCAGAGGAGAGGGTCGCAGTCGACCTGCACCTCGTCCTCCTTGCGAGCGCACGTTGTATTTGTGGCGTAGCTCAGAGGAGAGGGTCGCAGTCGACCTGCACCTCGTCCTCCTTGCGAGCGCACGTTGTATTCGTGCTTAGGCGAGTGTTTAGACTGCAGCTAAGCCTCCGAGTGGGAGTCTGGCTCACCACTCGGTAGGATTTTATTTAAACTTAGGCAAGTACTTGGACTGCAGCTAAGCCTCCGAGTGGGAGTCTGGCTCACCACTCGGTAGGATTTTATTTAAACTTAGGCGAGTACTTAGACTGCAGCTAAGCCTCCGAGTGGGAGTCTGGCTCACCATTCGGTAGGATTTTATTTAAACTTAGGTGAAACGGGTTCACAGCTAAGCCTTCCGAGTGGGAGTCTTGCTCACCACTCCACAAGGATTTTATTTAAACTTAGGTGAAACGGCTTCACAGCTAAGCCTTCCGAGTGGGAGTCTGGCTCACCACTCGACAAGGATTTTTTTGTACAAACTTAGGCGAAATGGATTCGCAGCTAAGCCACCCACTGAGGGGGGAAATTTTACTGAACAAATAAAAAGTGACAAAAATCATGGGGAAATTATGACACTATTATTTTGCAAGCCATGAACTACAGGAGTATTTTATTACAACTCATCCGAGTGAAAACTTTAAGTGTAAAATGGACGGAGTAGCTCCGCGTTCCAAGCCCGGGGCTCGTCGATATTGTGCTTGACGTTGTAGATGCGGTATGCTCCGTTGTGGAGAACCTTGGTGACGATGAAGGGTCCTTCCCAAGAGGGAGCAAGCTTGTGTTGTTTCTGTTGATCCACTCGGAGAACTAAATCTCCTTCCTGGAAGGCTCGACTCTTCACATTTCTGGCGTGGAAGCGACGCAAGTCTTGTTGGTAGATGGTCGATCGGATCAAGGCCATCTCCCTTTCTTCCTCTAAAAGGTTCTCGACAAGTTCAAGGTGTTGACAACAATGAGATTTTCTCAACTGTAGCAATGCTTAAGCCTGTCCGAATCATGTTAGCAATTGCCACATTTTATGAAATCTGGCAAATGGATGTCAAAACTACATTCCATAATGGTTTTCTTAAAGAAGAGTTGTATATGATGCAACCAGAACGTTTTTGTCAATCCTAAAGGTGCTAACAAAATGTGCAAGCTCCAGCGATCCATCTATGGACCGGTGCAAGCATCTCAGAGTTGGAATATACGCTTTGATAAGTTGATCAAAGCATATTGTTTTATATAGACTTGCGTTGAAGCCTGTATTTACAATAAAGTGAGTGGGAGCACTACCGCCTTTCTGATAAATATATGTGAGTAACATATTGTTGATCAGAAATGATGTACAATTTTTCTGGAAAGCATAAAGGAGTATTTGAAAGGAGTTCTTTAAAAGAAAGACCTCAGTAAAGCTACTTACATATTGAGCATCAAGATCTATTGAGATAGATCAAGACACTTGATAAGTTTTTCAATAAGTACATACCTTGTCAAGATTTTGAAATAGTTCAAAATGGAACAGTCAAAGAAAGAGTTCTTGCCTGTGTTGCAAAGGTGTAAAATTGAGTAAGACTCAAATCCCGACCATGGCAGGAAATAGAAAAGAGAATGAAAGTCATTCCCAATGCCTCAGTCATAGGTTCTATAAAATATGCTATGCTATGTACCAAACCTATTGTATACCTTGCTCTGAATTTGGCAAGGGAGTACAATAGTGATCTAGGAGTAGATCACTGGACATTGGTCAAGAATATCCATAGTGAGGACTAAGGAAATATTTCTTGATTATGGAGGTGATAAAAGAGCCCGTCGTAAAGAGTTACATCGGTGCGAGCTTTTACACCGATCCAGATGACTCTAAGTCTCAATCTGGATACATATTGAAAGTGGGAGCAATTAGCTAGAGTAGCTCCGTGCAGAGCATTGTAGACATACAATATTTGCAAAATACATACGGCTTTGAATGTAACAGACCCGTTGACTAAGCTTCTCTCACAAGCAAAACATGATCACACCTTAGTACTCTTTGGGTGTTAATCACATAGCGATGTGAACTAGATTATTGACTCTAGTAAAACCGCTTGGGTGTTGGTCACATGACGATGTGAACTATGGGTGCTAATCATATACAGATATGAATATTGGTGTTAAATTACATGGCGATGTGAACTAGATTATTGACTCTAGTGCAAGTGGGAGACTGAAGGAAATATGCCCTAGAGGCAATGATAAAGTTATTATTTATTTCCTTATATCATGATAAATGTTTATTATTCATGCTAGAATTGTATTAACCGGAAACATAATACATGTGTGAATACATAGACAAACATAGTGTCACTAGTATGCCTCTACTTGACTAGCTCGTGAATCAAAGATGGTTAAGTTTCCTAGCCATAGACATGAGTTGTCATTTGATTAACAGGATCACATCATTAGAAGGATGATGTGATTGACTTGACCCATTCCGTTAGCTTAGCACTTGATCGTTTAGTATGTTGCAATTGCTTTCTTCATGACTTATACATGTTCCTATGACTATGAGATTATGCAACTCCCGTTTACCGGAGGAACACTTTGTGTGCTACCAAACGTCACAACGTAACTGGGTGATTATAAAGGAGCTCTACAGGTGTCTCCGAAGGTACATGTTGAGTTGGCGTATTTCGAGATTAGGATTTGTCACTCTGATTGTCGGAGAGGTATCTCTGGGCCCTCTCGGTAATGCACATCACTGTAAGCCTTGCAAGCAATGTAGCTAATGAGTTAGTTATGGAATGATGCATTATGTAACGAGTAAAGAGACTTGCCGGTAACGAGATTGAACTAGGTATTGGGATACCGACGATCGAATCTCGGGCAAGTAACATACCGATGACAAAGGGAACAACGTATGTTGTTATGCGGTTTGACCGATAAAGATCTTCGTAGAATATGTGGGAGCCAATATGGGCATCCAGGTCCCGCTATTGGTTATTGACCGGAAACGTGTCTTGTTCATGTCTACATAGTTCTCGAACCCGTAGGGTACGCACGCTTAACGTTTCGTTGACGATATAGTATTGTATGAGTTATGTATGTTGGTAATTGAATGTTGTTCGGAGTCCCGGATGAGATCATGGACATGACGAGGAACTCCGGAATGGTCCGGAGATAAAGTTTGATATATGGGATAATAGTGTTTGATCTCTGGAAGGGTTCCGGAATTCACGGAAGGGGTTCGAATGTTTCCGAAATGTTTGGGTGCGAGAACACGTTATTTGGACCAAAGGGAAAGCCCACAAGGTTTTGGAAAGCGCAAAGGAAGTTTTATGGTCGAGGGCCGACGTCATGGTCCTGGCGTCGGGTCCAGACGCCGGGAACCCTGGCGTCTGGCCCTTGAGTCCGAGAAGGACTCCTGCCTTTCGGATGAAACCGACTTTATGGAGGCTTTTACTCCAAGTTTCGACCCCAAGGCTCAACATATAAATAGAGGGGCAGGGCTAGCACCAAAGACACATCAAGAAACACCAAGCCGTGTGCCGGCAACCCCGTCCCCTCTAGTTTATCCTCCGTCATAGTTTCCGTAGTGCTTAGGCGAAGCCCTGCGGAGATTGTTCTTCACCAACACCGTCACCATGCCGTCGTGCTGCCGGAACTCATCTACTACTTCGCCCGTCTTGATGGATCGAGAAGGCGAGCATATCATCGAGCTGAACATGTGCAAAAATCGGAGGTGCCGTGCGTTCGGTACTTGGATCGGTCGGATCGTGAAGACATACGACTACATCAACCGCGTTGATAAACGCTTCCGCTTAGCGATCTTCAAGGGTATGAAGATACACTCCCCCTCTCGTTGCTATGCATCACCATGATCTTGCGTGTGCGTAGGAAAATTTTTAAATTACTACGTTCCCCAACAATAGTTTAGTATGAATGTGATAAATTATGAATCTTTTGGTTGATAAGAGGCAGGTTTGGACATTTATTGTCACATCCATCCAGCAGTGGAAGGTTCCCTTCAAAGAGGCCGAGGCGAAGGAAAATCGGATCGCTTTGGGGCCATGGTGCTCACAAATCTGAGAAACACCTCTACCTTTATCGTGGGGTTGAACGCTACGGAAGAGAGCCCGGAGGATCCTTGGGGACTAGTAACAGATTGCACCCAAAGTACAGTCTGGATGTAGCTTCAAACTGGAGAAAATCAAGCCCTCCAAGCTGCACAACCTACACAGAGTTTTTGTCGACAACATTGTGGCTGTGGGCAAAGCAAAACGGTCATATGCCACCGGGGACTATGTGGTCTCGTGTCAATAAAACAATGGAGCTGGGAAGGCTCCTCCCTGATTTGTCTAACGTTATTTTTCGATACAAAATGGACCAGTAACAAATTGCAACCAGACTATTGGCCAATTGACGGTGCTGGAATAGGAAATGAGAGTACTACTATAGAGGGAAGCAGAATTGAAGTAGGAAATCAACAATTGGATTCATAAATATGACATGTCAGTTTACCAAAGTAGCCATCTCAGGCAGCAGAAGATTCATCTATTTTCATCTACTGCTTTTTTTGCATGGATGTTTTCGTCTACTGCTAACCAGAGTGGATAGCAACAAGGAGATTTAGGTCTTTTACTGACCTGTGACCAGGCCGGGGCAATGGAGGCTGCCCTAAGAGAAATGACGATAATCGGTGCCCGCCCAAAGAGATTTAGGTCTTTTACTAACTTGCCACCAGCCAGGGCAATGGAGGCTGCCCTAAGAGAAATGACGATAATCGATGCCCGCTCGAAGAGATTTAGGTCTTTTACTAACTTGCCACCAGGCTAGGGCAATGGAGGCTACCCTAAGAGAAATGACGATAATCGGTGCCCGCCCGAAGAGATTTAGGTCTTTTACTAACTTGCCACCAGGCCAGGGCAATGGAGGCTGCCCTAACAGAAATGACGATACTCGGTGCCCGCCCAAAGAGATTTAGGTCTTTTACTAACTTGCCACCTGGCCAGGGTAATGGAGGCCGGTGGCCGGTCAAGAGCGCTCCAAGACTGGAGCCTAGGTGAGGTAGGAGAGACACGTCATCTGGCTCTTGGCCTGTCGGGGTGGGACAGGGAGACGGTCCCGACTAGCGGCCTGTGTAGACGACAACTCTCAAAGCGAACGCTATACCTCGCCTTGAGCAAGTGTAACACCCAACTCACTGAAGGGGGTGAGCAAGATAGGCCGGCCCATGCTCGCGCGAGGCCCCAACCTGGGTTTCTGTTTCTTTTTTTGCATTTTCTGCTTCCGTTTTTGGTTCATTTTGTACTTTTTGCTTTAAAATATTATAAATATATATTAGAAAAACACTCTACAAAAACCATTTGAAAAAGTTGATAAGTATTTGAAAATGTTAATCAACCATTTAAAAATGTTGAACAAGTATTTGAAAATATTGAACATGTATTTGATTTTGTTAATCAAGCATTGAAAAATGTTGAACATGTATTTCAAAAATGTTAATCAAGCATTCAGAAAATGGTGAACAAGTATTTAAAAAAATTTGAACAAGTATTTGAAAAAAATTAATTAAGCAAAATGTTGAACAAGTATTTCAATAATGTAATCAAGCATTTGGAAAATGGTGAACATGCATAAAATTTTTGATCATGTATTAAAAAAGGATGAATTTTTTTATCATGTATATAAAATGTTAGTCAAGAATTTGAAAAAAAATGTTGATTTTTTTGAAAAATATTAAACAACATTTTGAAAACGTTAAATGTGTATAGAATTTTTTTGATCATGTACTAACAAATGACGATTTTTTAACCATGTATGTAAAAATGAAAATACAATAAAAACCCGGAGAAGAAAAAGGAAAAAATGAAAAAAAATGAAGAACAAAAGAATAAGAAAATAAAATAAAAATAAATGCAAAAATGAATTAAAAATAATGAAAGAGGAGAAGAGAAAAGAAAAGAAACAACATGAAACAAAAAAAAGAAAAAATCCTGAAGAAAAATCGCTTGTGTAGCGTCAAGTAGGGCGGGGTGGCTAGCGCAGCGCACGATTTCCCTGGAGACAAGGGTTTGACTTCTCCTTCTCGCATTTTCTAGTCTCTTTTCTACGACTATGCGTGCGTCAATGGGCCGGCCAATACAACGCGAGTGGGGACGGGGGCGGGGGGGGGAGCTTCAGAGAGATGACAGTTCTCTCGCTAATGCGATAAATAATCGCCACGCTTTGAGAGCTCTCGGTAGCGAGATGTAGGGAACTCTTGCTTGAAGAAGGCAAGCGCAAGATGGGCTAGCCCATGCGCCCGGGAGCTACAGCCTCATTTTATTTTCATGATTTTTTAGTCTTTTAGCTTTTTTAACTTTTGTTTATACTTTTATATATGCTAAAGATATGTCAATGCAAACACCGAAAGAAATGCTAACTTTTGTTTATATTTTCAACCGAAAGAAATGAAAAACCAAATAAATCAATGCAAAAATAACATATCATTTTCTTTTTCAACTTTTTTTTATATTTTCAACCGAAAGAAATGAAAAACCAAATAAATCAATGCAAAAATAACATATCATTTTCTTTTTTAACTTTTGTTTATACTATGGTTGCCCCTTTGGGTCGTGCATTATTGCAAGTAAAGCCTCAATATATCTGCAAAGCCAACCTATTCCCCGCACCCTAAACAAAGGCAATGCGCACATTGGCATGTGAGTGCTGTCAGCTCAGCCACGATGAGGTTGGGTGCTACCTTGGAGATTTGGTCCATGTCGTCCACATGGTATTTCTGGCTCAAAAAAGCCTTGGCGCTAGCAGCTGATTTACTCAAGATGAAGATCACCTCCGACTGTCTGAGGTTGCGAACTATACACACCTGCAGCTATAGCGCAATTTGTTTCTACCATGCCTAGTACAGTAGGAAGACTAGGGAATTTAGTGAGCCTCTCCACTTTACAAATTTGCCTTATCCTGCGTATCTGAACCTTGATTACAACGACCTGAACGGATCTAACCCAACATCCCTAGGTAACTGTACTAAACTAACCTACAATGATCTCTCTTACTATAATTTGTTTTTCCCTAAAAACCAATTTGTTTCTACCATGCCTAGTATAGTAGGAAGACTAAGGAATTTGATGAGCCTCTCCACTCTGCAGACTTGCCTCGCCTTGTCTATCTGGACCTCGGTCACAACTCTCTCGGGCCTAATCCCATCAAGCATTGGATCTCTTGCCAAGCTCGCATCAGTTCAATTTTCTTGATGGACCTATTCCACCGTCCATAGGTAATTGTACTAAACTAACCTTTCTCGGTCTATCACACATTTTTTTCCAAATCCATTGGAAGCATAGGAAATTTGATGAGTTTATGATACTTAGATCTTTCCAACAATTAAATAAATGGTTCCTTCCCTTCGACCATTTTGAAATTAGCCTCTCTAACAACGCCTAGAACTTGGATCCAATCAGCTTAACGGCATGTTACCACCACAATTTTGATCTCTTATAAATCTATCACATCTGGATCTTTCCAACAATCAAATCACAAGTTCCATTGTTACCACGAGCTTCTTCTTGGGGGCCATGCTCGGACTTGGCGATGACGGAGTCGATGAAGACGAAGGCAAAGACGAGCTTGAAGCAGATCAAACCGCCGGCGCTCCCCTACCAGGCGTGCAAGATGTCGTGTCCTACATTCACTACCAACAGGAGTTGGGAACCCCCTTTGTAGATTCGGTGATTAACACAAAATTAACAGATATAAAGCGGTGACGTATGGAAAACTATGAAAGCTTCCTCCCTTTATTATTATTAGGAAAAGATAAAGGTAAAGATAAAGATGTGGGGTATAGCCAACTTACAGATAGATAATGATCAAATAGACTACGAGTACTTTTTATTCTTGCTGATGACATTTAGGTCATCTCTGCTTTAGTTTATTGTTAAGATTCTATGAATTGTTAGCCAACTTCACGCCGAACATGAGGTCGGCGTAGGGAAGAAAGTGGCACACGGGCGAGCCGCCGGGGT
Organism: Aegilops speltoides; assembly: GCA_021437245.1. Lineage (NCBI taxonomy): Eukaryota > Viridiplantae > Streptophyta > Magnoliopsida > Poales > Poaceae > Aegilops > Aegilops speltoides. The sequence continues at coordinate 36,001,959 of CM038141.1, read as the reverse complement.
GGGTGCCCAGGATCTTGAAGGCTGGGTGAGCTGGGATCCAATTAGAGGTGTCGAAGTGGCACACCGCGGCCATGTCCACGGTAGGGAGGCCGCTGCTGCCGCGGATGGAGACGACGTACGCCTCCTCGGACGAACCCTCCATCATGTGGCACTCGTACACAGCGTACGGGTAAGCCCTGCTGTGGCATGCCACGTAGCCGCCGCCTCCTCCGCCTAGTGGCTTGATAGCCTGCACAGTGTACGCGCGGTGCGGCAGGCCGGAGTTGGGAAGTGCGGACGCCGCCGCGGCCAAGGGCCGGCTCGTCGCCAGCATACGCGTGGCGCTCAGCACGACCCTCTCCAACGACGTGGCGCACGCCTTCCGTTCGCCGGCGAGAGGCGCCTCGCGGCAGGCGCTCAGTGTCTCGCCTACCCGGGCCGCCTCTTGGGAGCCCGGCGCAATGCCGAACCTATCGAGGGCATCCGTGAGGTTGCCGAAGGGAATCCTCTCGGCAGCTTTGCGCGGGAGGAACGGCGCTGGGTCGAACGCCGGCAGGGCAACCGTCATGGTGCGCCCCACACGCATGTCGGACTCGCGGAAGAAGAGGCCTTCCACAGACGACGCCTGTTGGGCAGGACTATTGCATATGATCCTGTAGGAGTAGCCGAGGCACGCGTTGGGCAGGATCATGGCAGCAGAATGATGTTGCTCGAGCGGCGAGTGATCGATGCCTTTCTGCACGAGGTGGACGATGGACTCCGGCATCGGCGAGTCCGGCAGGGCCGCCTCCCAGAATCGTGCCGCCGGAGTGCCTCCAGGGGTATGGGTGTGGCCATGCACCGTCGCGGCCACAACTATGAGAATAAGTAGCAAGACGGCTGAAGAAGCCATGGCTTGCTTTCCTTACTTCAAACTGAGCCTAGCTTGCAGTGGTGGATGGATGGGCCACCCAATAGGTGCACTATAAATAGCGTTCGACCTGCATGTTCGACCCTACCCAATGACTACGTGGCTCCACACACGCGGCGCATGCAAAGGGCAACTCGATGCAGACATCGTTGAATTTCCAACGACCATATATCAAACTTAGATGGGGTGCAAGCAACTTGTAATCAAATTCAGTGAATATAGACTAGAGTCATCGTGAAGTCAAACAACTTGATCTCGCTTTCGACAAAAAACAAAAAGGACAACTTGATCACGGGTTCACCTTTCACTCCGGCTGTTTTCGGCAAGTTGAGGAGAACCACGTGGAGTGAGCCAGAAATGTTTTTGGTGGCCGTTTGGAGGAGGTCTAGTGCATCCACTAGCGAGTCCCTCCGTTGCCCTTGTGGCTGAATCTGTTGGTGCCAGATTTTATGATAATTTTGTTTTCAAGCCAGCGGATGGCACCCGAGGAGACATCTTGATTGTTGTTTCTGCAGATTTCTCAATTGAACCTTTGCTTGCGGTGCCTGATGAATTCACTCTTTCGGCAACCATTACAGACAAATCTAACAATGCTTCTTGGACGATCTCTGCCGTCTATGGTCCCCAAAGCTCTCCTGATAAGCTGCGCTTCCTCACGGAGCTTGCAGCGCTGAAGCCTCTGGTTCTTAGCGAATGGCTGGTGGTTGGGGATTTCAACATGATCTCCAAAGCTGATGAGAAGAACAACTCCAATATTAATTTGCGGATGATGGGTCAGTTCAGGAACACCATGGACCTGATGGAAATGAGGGACTTGCCGCTTGTTGGTAAAAAGTTCACTTGGTCCAATGAGCAAGCTGGCACAACTCTTACGAAGATTGACCGTGTTCTCATCTCCAATGATTGGGATCTGAGATACCCCCAATACCAGCTCACTCCGGCATCTTCTGCTATCTCGGACCACTCCCCCCTGGTTCTCAAGAAAATGGATATCAAGATTTTCAAAGGGTTCAGGTTTGAGGCATACTGGTTAAAGATGGCGGGCATTGATACAGTGGTCTCGCAAAGTTGGAACAAGCCCCTAAGATCTACTGAGCCGGTGAGGAGACTGCATTCCAAGTTGGCTCGCACTGCCAGAGCCTTGAAAAAGTGGGATAAAACGATCAAAACTTCTGCGAACCTGGCATTCAATGTGGCAAATGAGGTTATATTCAACTTGGACTTGGCAATGGAAAGCCGAGAACTTTCAGAGTCTGAATGGGCGCTCCGTAGATCTCTCAAGGCTAGGCTGTTGGGGATCGCTGCCTTGGAGCGGATTGCTTGGCGCCAACGCTCGAGAATCTCCAAGATCAAAGCAAGTGATGCAAGCTCCAAGCTGTTCCACCTTCGAGCTAATGGGCGCAAAAGAAAAAACCATATTCCCGTACTGACTGGCCAACTTGGAGATGTAACGGAGCACAAGCTGAAGGAAGATATTCTTCTGCAGCATTTCAAATTCATTTTGGGTTCGTCGGGGGCAAGGACGAGGGTAATTAACTGGGATTTGCTGCAACACCCTTCCATGGATCTGCAACACTTAAACCTGCCATTCTCGGTGAAGGAAATTAAAAGGGCAGTTTTCGATATGCATGATGAAAAAGCTCCTGGACCGGATGGATTCATTGGCAATTTTTTCAAGAGATTTTGGAATCTCATAAAGGATGACTTGGTGGCTGCTGTCAACCAGTTGTTTTGCCTCGGAAGGGACAATTGGAAGTTGCTCAACTCTGCACACATTGTTCTGTTGCCGAAGATTGATGCGGCCAGAAGTGCTTCTCATTTTAGGCCAGTGAGCTTGATTCACAGTTTTGCAAAAAATTTCTGCAAGTTGCTGGCAAATCGGCTGGGACCGGAGCTCCAAAAGCTAATATCCTGCTCTCAGAGCGCTTTCAGTCGTGGGAGGTCCATTCAAGACAATTTCCTCTATGTCCAGAACACTATCAAATATGCACACAAAAAGAATATTCCCCTAGTCTTCCTGAAGCTTGATTTCGCAAAGGCATTTGACTCTGTCCTTTGGCCATACTTGATTGATGTCATGAAGGCGTATGGGTTTGGACAACGATGGAGAGACATCATCAGCCAACTGCTTGCCTCCTGCACTTCGCGGATTCTGCTTAATGGTTGCCCTGGGCCAATGTTTGTTCACAAGAAGGGATTGTGACAGGGAGATCCTCTGTCTCCGATGCTTTTTATCCTGGCTATGGACCCCTGCTGCGGATGTTGGATGACGCTACAAGGAGGGGCCTGCTCCTACCAACCCCTCAGAATGTTGTTAGAATGAAAGCAAGCCTTTATGCAGACGATGCTGCAATTTTCGCTTCTCCTGACCCTTTGCAAATCAAGATCATTCTCAGGATCCTTGATGTCTTTGGTAGCATTTCTGGCCTCTGTATCAACCCTGCAAAATGTGTCCTATACCCCATCCGCTGCCACCAACATGAACTACAGGGCCTGCTTGAGGATTTTGAGGGTTCAGTTGGCTCCTTTCCTTGCAAATACTTGGGGTTGCCACTCTCCTTCAAGCGTCTCAGAAGGATTGATATGCAGCCTCTGCTTGACAAGAGTGCGGGTAAATTGAGCATTTGGAAAGGAAAACTCATGAACCGGACTGGTCGTCTTGACCTCATCAACTCAGTCCTCACGGCTACGATCACTTTCTTCCTTACCTCTTTTGCCCCCAACGCCTGGTTCACTAAGAAATTTGACAAGATGAGGAGGAATTTCCTTTGGGCTGCTGATGAAGAGGCCCATGGAGGAAAATGCCTCGTCAACTGGAAGAGGATATGCGCTCCAACAGGTGTGGGGGGCCTTGGCATCAAGGATGTTCAGGCCTTTAGCAGAGCCCTGCGGCTTAGGTGGCCTTGGTATGAGTGGGACAGCTCGGACAGGCCCTGGAAAGGAACACCTGTACCCTGCGAGAAGGCCGATCTGAACCTCTTCGCGGCCTGCACCTCGATCTCTCTGGGAGATGGCGCAACTGCAAAATCCTGGACTCACAGATGGCTCTCTGGAAGTGCACCATGTGAACTGGCCCCTGATCTATTCCATTTGGCCATATCTAAACAACTTCCGGTGCGCGAGGCTTTAGCAAATGAGGCTTGGATGAGAGGGTTAAGGAACATCAACTCGCCTGACCAACTGGACTCTTTCATTGATCTATGGTGGAGACTACAGAATACAGTCCTGTACCCGCGGCCGGACACAATCTCTTGGAACCTCTATGCCAATGGAGAATACTCAACCAAGTCAGCCTACCTGGTCCAGTTCCTCACTAGGATTCCACAGCCACATCTGTAGAAGGTTTGGAACATTAAGGCCGAACGCAAGGTCAAATTCTTTATATGGACCCTCCTCCAGAACAGACTATGGACTGCGGACAGGCTATTAGCTCGAAACTGGGATCACAATGATGCTTTCTCAGGATGCGATCAAACGCTGGAATCAGCCAAGCACCTAATCCTCGACTGAATCAAACGCAGGTTCGGCGGGAGGCCATGGGGCAGGTGGCCTCAACGCTCCCGTCGGCCTCGGTGCCCGAGGGGGGCGCCCCGGTCGAGATGGCGGCGTGCACTCCGGACAGGCGGTCCGGGGTGGATGGGGGGAGGGGGCAGGTGGCCTTCTCCTCCCCAGTGCTGGACTCGGCGCTCTCACCTGGTGGCGACCGGGTGGATGTTCGGGGAGTGACAGGCGGTCGCTCTCCGGATAAATTCTCGCGGGAGGAGGTCATTACGTTTGGCGGGATCCCGGACCAGGCAGCTGAGGGTCGACGTATGAGTTGTCGGCTTCAGAGCCATCCGGAGGTGGACGACATGCAGCAGCGCTGTGCCGTGAGGGTGGCCAAGCTTCGTGACGTCCAAGTCACTACTGGTATGTCCGTTAATACTTCCAATACTATTATGCATTTCTCGCATGAGCAAATTATGGATAAGGCACAACAATTAGGAATTTCACTTGGTAGAGATGAGGGTGAAGTTACTAATTCTGTTAACGATTTGCTTGATCTAGAAGCCGAGAGGGCTTTAGAAGTGATTCGTAACTTAGCTGCGGTCAAACCTATGAATGACTCTGAGATTGATGCCTTGGGAGTTCGAGTACTTGATAATTTTTGTGATGATCTAGCACCGCCCCTCCAGGAGCCGGAGGAGGAGGATGAGAATATCGGGATGGAAGTAGATAATCCATCGATTACAAGTACGTTGGACCGGGAGGGCACGACCAGCCCTAAGCGCAATTGGAAGCGCAAAACGTACCCGATGTCCGCGGTCCGTAGGAGTGCTAGGATTCGCACGGCTAAAAAATTTCATGATGACATATGAGAGGGATCTTTTGGAATAGCAGAGGTCTTAAGGACTTGGCTAAAAGGAGGTTCCTTGCGGAGGCATCTATTGAGCATAGTTTGGACTTTATTGCCCTGTCGGAAACGGGTAGAGCAAATTTCTCACCTCAATTTCTCAATACCTTGTCGGGAGGGATTGAGTTTGACTGGCATTGTCTACCGCCGAGAGGCAGGTCGGGGAATCTTCTTGGGTGTTAGATGTGACTCTCTTGAAGTTCAAGTGTGGTCATGGGGATTTTGCTGTTAAGTTCAGAGTGCGGTCCAAACAGGATGGTTTTGACTGGCTCTCGTGGCGGTGTCTGGGCAGCGCAGGCAGAGTTCAAACCAGATTTCCTGGCAGACCTTGTTAGAGTCTGTGGGTCTGAGCAGCTACCAATTCTGGTTGGGGGTGATTTCAACATAATTAGGAGACGCGATGAAAAGAATAATGACAATTTCGATGGGAGATGGTCATTTATGTTTAATACCATTATTGAAAGCTTAGATTTGAGAGAAATTGAGCTTTCAGGTAGGAAGTTCACGTGGGCTAATGCGATGCCAAATCCAACGTATGAGAAGTTGGATCGGGTTCTGGCTAGTGTTGCTTGGGAACCGAAGTTTCCCGTGGTAACTGTTCAGGCGCTCACTCGCGGGATCTCTGATCACACGCCGTTGTTGCTCGATTCTGGCGGGGCTACCTACTCGGGTAACAAAAATGTGTTCTCTTTCGAGATGGCGTGGTTTGAAAGAGAAGGATTTTTGGATCTTGTGGCCAGAGAATGGGCTAAAGATGTAGGAGGTAGAAGTGCCATTGAGCGGTGGCAGAACAAGATTAGGCATCTCCGTAGCTTCCTTCGTGGGGCTAAACATCTAGGTGGAGTGTATAAGGTCGAGAAGGAACGACTCCTTTCACTTATACAAACCTTAGATGTAAAAGCAGAAACTACGGTTCTGTTACCCACTGAGCTTCATATTAAGCATGAGGCTGAGATGAGGCTGAAGGAATTGCTCCGTGAGGAAGAATTAAAATGGGCATTGCGGGCAAAGGTGAGAAAAGTTGTCCAGGGGGATGCGAACACCCAGTTCTTCCACATGATTGCTAATGGCAAGCACAGGAAGAAGAGGATCTTCCAGCTGGAGCAAGATGAGGGTACAATAGTTGGCCAGGACAACCTGAAAACATACATTACTGAATATTACAAAAGGTTGTTTGGACCACCAGAGGAGAGCTGTGTATCCCTGGATGAGTCTAGGGTCAGCGATATCCCTCAACTTTCTTCCGTGGAGAACGATGTGTTAACTGCCCCTTTCTCTGAAAAGGAAGTTTTCGAGGCTATTGCCAAGATGAAATGCAATAAGGCGCCGGGGCCGGATGGTTTCCCGGCTGAGTTTTACAAGAAGTGTTGGCATATTATCAAAGGGGACCTGATGCCAATGTTCCATGATTTGTTCTCGGGACACTTGCAGCTGTTCCAACTTAATTTTGGAACGATAACGTTGTTGCCTAAGAAAACAGATGCCGTCAGAATTGAACAATTTCGGCCTATCTGCCTACTCAATGTCAGTTTCAAAATATTTACCAAGGTTGGTACAATAAGGCTTACTCAGATAGCGCACGCTGTAGTTCAACCTTCGCAAACGGCTTTCATGCCGGATAGGAACATCCTCGAGGGGGTTGTGGTCCTACATGAAACGCTTCATGAAATTCATACGAAAAAACTAGATGGGGTTATTTTCAAAGTGGATTTCGAGAAGGCCTATGATAAAGTCAAATGGCCGTTCCTCCAGCAAGCTTTAAGAATGAAGGGATTTGATGAGCGCTGGAGACAACAAGTGGAAACGTACACGCAAAAAGGCAGTGTTGGCATTAAAGTCAATGATGACATAGGCCACTATTTCCGAACACACAAGGGTCTGAGACAGGGCGATCCTATGTCGCCTATTCTGTTCAATATTGTGGTTGATATGTTAGCGATCCTGATTGGGAGGGCCAAAGAGGCCGGTCGGTGGAGGAGTGGTGCCTCATCCGTTGATGGTGGTTTATCCATCCTGCAATACGCTGATGATACAATCATTTTATGGAACATGATTTGGCCAAAGCGAGGAACATGAAGCTAGTATTATGCCTTTTGAACAATTGTCGGGCTGAAGATTAATTTCCATAAAAGCGAGTTGTTCTGTTTTGGTAGAGCCAAAGACGAACAGGAAGCTTATACACAATTGTTCGGGTGTGAGAGTGGGTCTCTTCCTTTCACTTATCTCGGTATTCCAATACACCATCGTAAGTTAACGAATGCTGAGTGGAAGAGCATCGAGGATAGATTTGAGAAGAAACTAAGTTGTTGGAAAGGAAAACTCATGTCTTATGGAGGCCGGTTGATTCTGATTAACTCGGTGCTCACGAGTTTACCTATGTTTCTGCTATCTTTCTTCGAAGTACCAGTTGGGGTGAGGAAAAGACTAGATTTTTATCGTTCTCGCTTCTTCTGGCAAAGTGATGAATCTAAGAGGAAGTACAGATTGGCCAAGTGGGATATTATTTGCAGACCAAAGGACCAAGGAGGACTTGGTATTGAAAATCTTGAAGTCAAAAATAAGTGCCTCCTGAGTAAGTGGCTATTTAAGTTGTCTTCTGAGACAGAGGCAACTTGGGCGCAGATTTTACGTAGTAAATATCTGTACTCAAAGACTTTATCCCAAGTCACTATGAGACCTACAGATTCGCCGTTCTGGAAAGGGCTAATGAGGGTTAAATCCGCTTTCTTTAACAGAACGAAATGTATTGTTGGTAATGGAGATGACACGCGATTCTGGGGGGATACGTGGCTGGGTGACACGCCTTTGGCTTCACAATATCCAACGCTATATCGTATTGTTCAGCATAGGGATGCCCTTGTTGCCACAGTTATGCAGTCTATTCCCCTTAACATACAGTTTAGGAGAGTGCTTGTTGGACCGAGATGGGAAGCATGGCTTCACTTGGTCCGTAGGCTGATGGATGTGCAGCTAAATCCTCAGCCCGACCAGTTGTGTTGGAAACTAACTAGAACTGGGGTGTTCACGGTCAAGTCCATGTATATTGATATTATTAATTCATCCGTGATACCTACATCCAAGGAAGTCTGGAACGTTAAGGTTCCTTTGAAGATTAAAGTGTTTATGTGGTTTGTGCATAAACAAGTTATTCTTACAAAGGACAATCTAGTTAAGCGCAACTGGACAGGATCTACTAGGTGTAGCTTCTGTGATCGGGATGAGACTATCAAGCATTTATTTTTTGATTTCCCGTTGGCACAAGGGTTGTGGCGCACCGTGCAAATTGCCTTTAATATTACTCCACCGAGATCGGTAAACACGTTATTTGGGGCGTGGTTGCTTGGGATGGAGCCCGAAACAGCCAGACACATTCGTGTAGGAGTATGTGCATTATTATGGGCAATTTGGAACTGCAGGAATGATTTGGTTTTAACAGGACAACAAATACTCATTTTTGCAGGTGTTGTTCCGGCTCGGCGCTGATCCGTATTTGGTCCTTACTCACACCGACGGAGGCCAGGAGCGTTTGGTTCTGGATCTGTCCGGTGGGAGACGGTTGCGCGGGATATCTTCAACCGGTTTGGATGGCGATCATGTAATAGGATAGGCATCTAGTTTACCTACCTGATATTATGCCAGCCGGTTTGTGGCTTATCTCGTTTATGCCTTACAGTCGTTGCTCTATGTGAGCTACAGGCTGCCTTTTTTCCTTTGTTTGTAAGACTTTTGTTCTGAACCTCTTTATTTGATTAATAAGAGAGGCCGTATGCATCGATCTGATGCAGAGGCCGGGGAATGCCCCCTTTTCTAAAAAAAAAAAACCTAATCCTCGATTGCCCCTTTTCAAAAGAGGTGTGGTTCAAGGTTCGCGATGACTTCCCTCTTGCTGCACAGGCTGCTTTAGATGCGACTTCGATTTTATCTTGGTGGAACACAGTTCGGAGCCTCAAAAAAAGAGGAAGGGATGCTGATGAGTGCACTGCAGCGGTGTACATTGCTTGGAATCTGTGGTTGGAAAGGAACAATCGGATTTTCAAAGACAAGACAAACACGAGCGCCGCGCTTCTCTTGCTGGCGAAGGATGAGTTAGGCCTCCTAATGGAGGCATGGCAGTAATCCTCTTTTTATTTCTGGCAGCTAGGCTGCCTTTCTTATCCCCCCCTCTCTAGTTCCTCTTTGGCTGTTCTTAGCCATGTACAGTTTTCCCCTACTTTAATGAAAAAGCAGAGCTCCTGCAGTTACGGTCAAAAAAAAAAAATTACTCGTCGCTGAAATGAATGTATCTAGAACTAAAATACATCTAGATACATCCATACGCGAGACAAGTAATTCGGAACGGAGGGAGTAGCTATTATCGGCACGTGCACGTTGTCTATAGCTATAGCCTACTTGTGCATAGTACATGCATGCATGCAGGATCGATCAACCACTTGTAAGAACCAAAACAGGGGCGGATTCTAACCGGTTGCTAGCCAACTTGGCTCCACGAGGCTCCCCCGATTTCATTTGGTTTCAGCCGTCGGATGGTGGTCAAACCAGTCTTCAAACTTTTTTGGGATGATGGATCTGCGTTTTTTTACCTCTTATGTAGTTTCAAAATCCAATGACTGGTGGGCTCACGCTTGTTGTCGATTGGCTGGGTGAGCCATTTTAGGGTGCGCAGAGGCCCTATCTGTTGGGGAACGTAGTAATTTCAAAAATTTTCCTACGCACACGCAAGATCATGGTGATGAATAGCAACGAGAGGGGAGAGTGTTGTCTACATACCCTTGTAGACCCAAAGCGGAAGCGATCACAACGTAGAGGAAGTAGTCGTACGTTCTCCTCGCGATCCGACCGATCCCGGCGCCGTTACTCCGGCGCCCCCGAGTTCTTGACACACGTACAGCTCGATGACGTCCCTCGTACTCCGATCCAGCCGAGTGTCGAGGGAGAGTTTCGTCAGCACGACGGCGTGGTGACGATCTTGATGTGCGCCTGGCGCAGGGCTTCGCCTAAGCTTCGCGACGGTATGACCGAGGTGGAATCTGGTGGAGGGGGGCACCGCACACGGCTAAGGAACGATCCGTAGATCAAACTTGTGTATCTTGTGTGTCTAGAGGTGCCCCCCTGCCCCCGTATATAAAGGAGCAAGGGGGAGGTGCGGCCGGCCTAGGAGAGGCGCGCAAGGGGTGTCCTACTCCCACCGGGAGTAGGACTCCTCCTTCCTTGTTGGAGTAGGAGAAGGGGAAAGAGGGGAGAGGAGGAAGGAAAGGGGCTGCACCCTTGTCCAATTCGGACTAGAGGGGCTGCGCCCTTCTTCCTTTGGCCTCTTTCCTTATTCCCGTATGGCCCAATAAGGCCCATATACTCCCGGCGAATTCCGTAACTCTCCGGTACTCAAAAATACCCGAATGACTCGGAACCTTTCCGAACTCCGAATATAGTCGTCCAATATATCGATCTTTACGTCTCGACCATTTCGAGACTCCTCGTCATGTCCCCGATCTCATCTGGGACTCGAACTCCTTCGGTACATCAAAACTCATAAACTCATAATAAAACGTCATCGAAACCTTAAGCGCATGGACCCTACGGTTCGAGAACAATGTAGACATGACCTAGAACTATTCTCGGTCAATAACCAATAGCGGACCTGGATGCCCATATTGGTTCCTACATATTCTACGAAGATCTTTATCGGTCGACCGCATAACAACATACGTTGTTCCTTTGTCATCGGTATGTTACTTGCCCGAGATTCGATCGTCGGTATCCAATACCTAGTTCAATCTCGTTACGCAAGTCTCTTTACTCGTTCCGTAATACATCATCTCACAGCTAACTCATTAGTTGTAATGCTTGCAAGGCTTAAGTGATGTGTATTACCGAGAGGGCCCAGAGATACCTCTCCGACAATCGGAGTGACAAAACCTAATCTCGAATACGCCAACGCAACATCTGCCTTTGGAAACACCTGTAGTACTCCTTTATAATCACCCGATTCGTTGTGACGTTTGGTAGCACCAAAGTGTTCCTCCGTAAACGGAGTTGCATAATCTCATAGTTATAGGAACATGTATATGTCATGGATAAAAGCAGTAGCAACATACTAAAACGATCGTGTGCTAAGCTAATGGAATGGGTCATGTCAATCAGATCATTCAAATAATGATGTGACCTTGTTAATCAAATAACAACTATTTGTTCATGGTTAGGAAACATAACCATCTTTGATTAACAAGCTAGTCAAGTAGAGGCATACTAGTGACACTCTGTTTGTCTATATATTCACACATGTATTATGTTTCCGGTTAATACAATTCTAGCATGAATAATAAACATTTATCATGATATGAGGAAATATATAATAACTTTATTATTGCCTCTAGGGCATATTTCCTTCAGTCTCCCACTTGCACTAGAGTCAATAATCTAGATCACATCACCATGTGATTAACATCGATAGTTCACATCATCATGTGATTAACACCCATAGTTCACATCGCCATGTGACCAACACCCAAAGGGTTTACTAGATTCAGTAATCTAGTTCACATCGCTATGTGATTAACACCCAAAGAGTACTAAGGTGTGATCATGTTTTGCTTGTGAGAGAGTCTTAGTCAACGGGTCTTTCACATTCAGATCCGTTATGTATTTTGCAATTTTTCTATGTCTACAATGCTCTGCACGAAGCTACTCTAGCTAATTGCTCCCACTTTCAATATGTATCTAGATCGAGACTTAGAGTCATCCAGATCGGTGTCAAAACTTGCATCGATGTAACCCTTTACGACGAACCTTTTGTCACTTCCATAATCGAGAAACATATCCTTATTCCACTAAGGATAATTTTGACCGCTGTCCAGTGATCTACTCCTAGATCACTATTGTATTCCCTTGCGAAACTCAGTGTAGGGTATACAATAGATCTGGTACACAGCATGGCATACTTTATAGAAACTATGGCCAAGGCATAGTGAATGACTTTCATTCTCTTTCTATCTTCTGCTGTGGTCGGGTTTTGAGTCTTACTCAATTTCACACCTTGTAACACAGCAAGAACTCTTTCTTTGACTGTTTCATTTTGAACTACTTCAAAATCTTGTCAAGGTATGTACTCATTGAAAAAACTTATCAAGCATCTTGATCTATCTCTATAGATCTTGATGCTCAATATGTAAGTAGCTTTACCGAGGTCTTTCTTTGAAAAACTCCTTTCAAAACACTTCTTTATGCTTTGCGAATAATTCTACATTATTTCCGATCTACAATATGTCATTCACATATACTTATCGAAATGCTGTAGTGCTCCCACTCACTTTTTAGTAAATACAGGCTTCACCGTAAGTGCAGATAAAACTATATGCTTTGATCAACTCATCAAAGCGTATATTCCAACTCCGAGATGCTTGCACCAGTCCATAGATGGATCGCTGGAGCTTGCACACTTTGTTAGCTCCCTTTGGATCGATAAAACCTTCTGGTTGCATCATATACAACTCTTCCTCCTAAAACCCATTCAGGAATGCAGTTTTTACATCCATTTGCGAAATTTCATAAATTGTGGCAATTGCTAACATGATTCGGACAGACTTAAGCATCGCTACAGTTGAGAAAAACTCATTGTAGTCAACACCTTGAACTTGTCAAAAACCTTTTTGCGACAAGTCGAGCTTTGTAGATAGTAACACTACTATCAGCGTCCGTCTTCCTCTTGATGATCCATTTATTTTCTATGGCTTGCCGATCATCGGGCAACGCCACCAAAGTCCACACTTTGTTTCTCATACATGGATCTCATCTCAGATTTCATGGCCTCAAGCCATTTCGCGGAATCTGGGCTCATCATCGCTTCCTCATAGTTCGTAGGTTCATCATGGTCTAGTTACATGACTTCCAGAACAGGATTACCGTACCACTTTGGTGCGGATCTCACTCTGGAAGTCCTACGAGGTTCTGTAGTAACTTGATCTGAAGTTACATGATCATCATCATTAGCTTCCTTACTAATTGGTGCAGTAGTCACAGGAACAGATTTCTGTGATGAACTACTTTCCAATAAGGGAGAAGGTACAATTACCTCATCAAGTTCTACTTTCCTCCCACTCACTTCTTTCGAGAGAAACTCCTTCTCTAGAAAGGATCCATTTATTAGCAACGAATGTTTTGCCTTCGGATCTGTGATAGAAAGTGTACCCAACAGTTTCCTTTGGGTATTCTATGAAGACGCACTTCTCCGATTTGGGTTCGAGCTTATCAGGATGAAACTTTTTCACATAAGCATCGCAGCCCCAAACTTTAAGAAATGACAACTTTGGTTTCTTGCTAAACCACAGTTCATATAGTGTCGTCTCAACGGATTTAGATGGTGCCCTATTTAACGTGAATGCAGCTGTCTCTAATGCATGATCCCAAAACGATATTGGTAAATCGGTAAGAAACATCATAGATTGTACTATATCCAATAAAGTACGGTTATGACGTTCGGACACACCATTATGATGTGGTGTTCCAGGTGGCATGAATTTGTGAAACTATTCCACATTGTTTTAATTGAAGACCAAACTCGTAACTCAAATATTCATCTCCACGATCAGATCGCAGAAACTTTATTTTCTTGTCACGATGATTTTCCACTTCACTCTGAAATTCTTTGAACATTTCAACTATTTCAGACTTATGTTTCATCAAGTAGATATACCCATATCTGCTCAAATCATCTTGTGAAGGTCAGAAAATAACGGTACTTGCCACGAGCATCAACACTCATTGGATCGCATACATCGGTATGTATTATTTCCAATAAGTCAAGAGCTTGTTCCATTGTTCCGAGAACGGAGTTTTAGTCATCTTGCCCATGAGGCACGGTTCGCAAGTGCCAAGTGATTCATAATCAAGTGACTCCAAAAGTCCATCAAGATGGAGTTTCTTCATGCGCTTTACACGATATGACCTAAACGGCGGTGCCACAAATAAGTTGCACTATCATTATTAACTTTGCATCTTTTGGTTTCAATATTATGAATATGTGTATCACTACGATCGAGATCCCATGAACCATTTTCATTGGGTGTGTAACCATATAAGGTTTTATTCATGTAAACAGAATAACAGTTTATTCTCTTACTTAAATGAATAACCGTATTGCAATAAACATGATCAAATCATATTCATGCTCAACGCAAACACCAAATAACATTTATTTAGGTTCAACACTAATCCGAAAGTATAGGGAGTGTGCGATGATGATTATATCAATCTTGAAACTACTTTCAACACACATCGTCACTTCACTCTTAACTAGTTTCGCTTATTCGCAACTCCGTTTGAGTTACTACTCTTAGCAACCAACCAGTACCAAATACCGAGGGTTGCTATAAACACTAGTAAAGCACACATAAAACACCTGTATATCAAATATACCTTTTTCACTTTGCCATCCTTCTTATCCACCAAATATTTAGGGCAGTTCGCTTCGGTGGACCATTTCCTTTGCAGTGTAAGCACTTTCGGTTTCAGGCTTTGGTTCAGCTTTGGGTTTCTTCGTGGGAGTGACAACTTGCTTGTCAATCTACTTGAAGTTCCCTTTCTTTCCTTTGCCCTTTTCTTGAAACTAGTGATCTTGTCAACCATCAACACTTGATGCTCTTTCTTGATTTCTACCTTCGTCGATTTCAACATCACGAAGAGCTCAGAATCATTTTCGTCATCCTTGCATACTATAGTTCATCACGAAGTTCTACTAACTTGGTGATGGTGACTAGAGAATTATGTCAATCACTATCTTATCTCGGAAGATTAACTCCCACTTGATTCAAGCGATTGAAGTACCTGCACAATCTGAGTACATGCTCACTAGTTGAGCGATTCTCCTCCATCTTTTAGCTATAGAACTTGTTGGAGACTTTCATATCTCTCAACTCGGTATTTGCTTGAAATATTAACTTCAATTCTGGAACATCTCATATGGTCCATGATGTTCAAAACATCTTTGAAGTCCCGATTCTAAGCCATAAAGCATGGTGCACAAAACTATCAAGTAGTCATCATACTGAGCTAGCCAAACGTTCATAACGTCTGCATCTGCTCCTGCAATAGGTCTGTCACCTAGCGGTGCATTAAGGACATAATTCTTACAGGCAGCAATGAGGATAAACCTCAGATCATGGATCAAATCCGATCATTGCTACTAACATTTTTCAACACAATTTTCTCTAGGAACATATCAAAATAAACATATGAAAACAACAACGCAAGCTATTGATCTTACAACATAATTTGCAAAATACTACCAGGACTAAGTTCATGATAAATTTAAGTTCAATTAATCATATTACTTAAGAACTCCCACTTAGATAGACATCTCTAGTCATCTAAGTGATCACGTGACCCAAATCAACTAAACCATAACCGATCATCACGTGAGATGGAGTAGTTTTCAATGGTGAACATCTTATGTTGATCATATCTACTATATGATTCACGCCGACCTTTCGGTCTCCGTGTTCCGAGGCCATATCTGCATATGCTAGGCTCGTCAAGTATAACCTGAGTATTCTGCGTGTGCAAAACTGGCTTGCACCCGTTGTAGATGGACGAGAGCTTATCACACCGATCATCACGTGGTGTCAGGCACGATTTAACTTTGGCAACGGTGCATACTCGGGAGAACACTTCTTGATAATTTAGTGAGAGATCATCTTATAATGCTATCGTCAATCAAAGCAAGATAAGATGCATAAAAGATAAACATCACATGCAAATCAATATAAGTGATATGATATGGTCATCATCATCTTGTGCTTCATGATCTCCATCTCTGCAGCACCACCATGATCACCATCGTCACCGGCGCGACACCTTGATTTCCATCGTAGCATCGTTGTCGTCTCGCCAAACTTATGCTTCTACGACTATCGCTACCGCTTAGTGATAAAGTAAAGCATTACAGGGCGATTGCATTTCATACAATAAAGCGACAACCATATGGCTCCTGCCAGTTGCCGATAACTTCGGTTACAAAACATGATCATCTCATACAATAAAATATAGCATCACGTCTTGACCATATCACATCACAACATGCCCTGCAAAAACAAGTTAGACGTCCTCTACTTTGTTGTTGCAAATTTTACGTGGCTGCTACGGGCTTAAGCAAGAACCAGTCTCACCTACGCATCAAAACCACAACGATACTTCGTCAAATAGACTCCGTTTTAACCTTCTCAAGGACCGGGCGTAGCCACACTCGGTTCAACTAAAGTGAGAGAGACAGACAGCCGCCAATCACCTTTAAGCAACGAGTGCTCGTGGCGGTGAAACCAGTCTCGCGTAAGCGTCTGGCGTAATGTCGGTCCGGCCGCTTCATCTCACAATACCGCTGAACCAAAGTATGACATGCTGGTAGGTAGTATGACTTGTATCGCCCACAACTCACTTGTGTTCTACTCGTGCAAAAACATCAAACCGTAAAAACCTGGCTCTGATACCACTGTTGGGGAACGTAGTAATTTCAAAAATTTTCCTACGCACACGCAAGATCATGGTGATGAATAGCAACGAGAGGGGAGAGTGTTGTCTACATACCCTTGTAGACCCAAAGCGGAAGCGATCACAACGTAGAGGAAGTAGTCGACGTTCTCCTCGCGATCCGACGATCCGGCGCCGTTACTCCGGCGCCCCGAGTTCTTGACACACGTACAGCTCGATGACGTCCCTCGTACTCCGATCCAGCCGAGTGTCGAGGAGAGTTTCGTCGACCTGACGGCGTGGTGGCGATCTTGATGTTTCACTGGCGCAGGGCTTCGCCTAAGCTTCGCGACGGTATGACCGAGGTGGAATCTGGTGGAGGGGGGCACCGCACACGGCTAAGGAACGATCCGTAGATCAAACTTGTGTATCTTGTGTGTCTAGAGGTGCCCCCCTGCCCCCGTATATAAAGGAGCAAGGGGGGAGGGTGCGGCCGGCCTAGGAGAGGCGCGCCAAGGGGTGTCCTACTCCCACCGGAGTAGGACTCCTCCTTCCTTGTTGGAGTAGGAGAAGGGAAAGAGGGGAGAGGAGGAAGGAAAGGGGCTGCACCCTTGTCCAATTCGGACTAGAGGGGCTGCGCCCTTCTTCCTTTGGCCTCTTTCCTTATTCCCGTATGGCCCAATAAGGCCCATATACTCCCGGCGAATTCCGTAACTCTCCGGTACTCGAAAAATACCGAATGACTCGAACCTTTCCGAACTCCGAATATAGTCGTCCAATATATCGATCTTTACGTCTCGACCATTTCGAGACTCCTCGTCATGTCCCCGATCTCATCTGGGACTCGAACTCCTTCGGTACATCAAAACTCATAAACTCATAATAAAACCGCCATCGAAACCTTAAGCGTGCGGACCCTACGGTTCGAGAACAATGTAGACATGACCTAGAACTATTCTCGGTCAATAACCAATAGCGGACCTGGATGCCCATATTGGTTCCTACATATTCTACGAAGATCTTTATCGGTCAGACCGCATAACAACATACGTTGTTCCCTTTGTCATCGGTATGTTACTTGCCCGAGATTCGATCGTCGGTATCCAATACCTAGTTCAATCTCGTTACGCAAGTCTCTTTACTCGTTCCGTAATACATCATCTCACAGCTAACTCATTAGTTGTAATGCTTGCAAGGCTTAAGTGATGTGTATTACCGAGAGGGCCCAGAGATACCTCTCCGACAATCGGAGTGACAAAACCTAATCTCAAATACGCCAACCCAACATCTGCCTTTGGAGACACCTGTAGTACTCCTTTATAATCACCCAGTTACGTTGTGACGTTTGGTAGCACCCAAAGTGTTCCTCCGGTAAACGGGAGTTGCATAATCTCATAGTTATAGGAACATGTATATGTTATGGATAAAAGCAGTAGCAACATACTAAAACGATCGTGTGCTAAGCTAATGGAATGGGTCATGTCAATCAGATCATTCAAATAATGATGTGACCTTGTTAATCAAATAACAACTCTTTGTTCATGGTTAGGAAACATAACCATCTTTGATTAACAAGCTAGTCAAGTAGAGGCATACTAGTGACACTCTGTTTGTCTATATATTCACACATGTATTATGTTTCCGGTTAATACAATTCTAGCATGAATAATAAACATTTATCATGATATGAGGAAATATATAATAACTTTATTATTGCCTCTAGGGCATATTTCCTTCACTATCCCGATACGCCGCATGCGCGAACGTGCTTCTCTTCTTGCTAACCCCTCGTCTGGTCGCTGCATGTGGCCCTATTTTCGTTCTAGCCCCACCTGTATGTGGTCAGCAGTGGCTTGGTTCGTGTGGTGGAAAGAGACCTGGAGTGGAGTGGGAATCTGCCTCGCACGACACGGTGTCCCAGGTCAACCAACAACTCCCTCCAACTCTAGGATTGGATATTAAAAAGAGAGAAATTGGCTGAAGCTCTACAATCTAATAAATGAAGTCATCTGTAATAGGAAGCGGATTTATAGCACCCGGGTGCTCGACACCCCTATGCGAACATTAACTTCAAAGAAGTATCGAGAAATTTGAAAAAATCTGAGATTTTGGGCTATCAAATCTGGGGTCCCGATCTACTTCCGTGTGAAAGTTCATGAAAAAATACCAGGAAACATATTCGTGGCAAGAAAGACAAAAAAAATCCTATTTATAGAAAAAAAGCTGTTTGGATGGATTTTTGTTCGGACAATATTTCCTTCGCCACAGATACGTTCCTGTTATTTTTTCACGAAATTCACACGGGAGTAGATTGAGAACCCACGTTTCATGTCCCCAGATTTCAGATTTTTTGATTTTTTTGGTATTTTCTAAGATTAATATTCGTATAGGGGTGTAGAGCACCCATGAGCTCATGTGTATTTTCCTCTATAACACTAGTATTATGATACTTTGCACTATGAAGCTAGTAACTTAGACTAGTGTCATATACTCCTTTTCGAAATGTAGTTCATATAAATTTTCTGAAAAGTCAAATATTGAAAAAGTTTATAAAGAAAACTATTTATAAATAAAGTATCAAATATATATAATATGAAACTACTTCTTGTGATGTATCTAGTGATATGTATTTCACATTATAGATATATATGTTTTTCAAAAGTTTCTTAAACATCCGAAATTGTCTTTTTTTGCCACAAGCTCCTCAAATATCCAAACTTCGCAAAATTTTGGAAGGAGTTCATGCACAGGAGCATATTGCACCACATAAAGAATATGGATTTTTTTTCTATTCCAAATCGCGGTACTATTTCAAAACTACATGCATGCAGGATCGATCAACCACTTGCAAGAACCAAAACAGGGGCGGATTCTAACCGGTTGCTAGCCAACTTGGCTCCACGAGGCTTCCCCGATTTCATTTGGTTTCAGCCGTCGGATGGTGGTCAAACCAGTCTCCAAACTCTTTTGGGATGATGGATTTGCGTTTTTTACCTCTATGTAGTTTCAAAATCCAATGACTGGTGGGCTCGCGCTTGTTGTCGATTGGCTGGGTGAGCCATTTTAGGGTGCGCAGAGGCCCTATCCCAATACGCCGCGTGCGCGGCCGTGCTTCTCTTCTTGCTAATCCCTCGTCTGGTCCTTGTGCGCAATCACTGCATGTGGCCCTATTTTCGTTCTAGCCCCACCTGTCTGTGGTCTGCAGTGGCTTGGTTCGTGTGGTGGGAAGAGACCTGGAGTGGCATGGGAATCCGCCTCGCATGACACGGTGTCCCAAGTCAACCAACAACTCCCTCCAACTCTAGGATTGGATATTGAAAAGAGAGAAATTGGCTGATGCCCTACAATCCAATAAATGAAGTCGTCTATAACAGGAAGCGGATTTGTAGCACCCGGGTGCTCCACACCCCTATGCGAACATTAAATTCAAAAAAAATATTAAGAATTTTGAGAAAAAAATCTGAGATTTTGGGATAGCAAATCTGGGGTCTCGGTCTACTTCCGTGTGAAATTTCGTGAAAAAATACCAGGAAACGTATTCGTGGCAAAAAAGACAAAAAATCCTATGTATAGAAATAGACTGTTTGGATGGATTTTTGTTCGGACACTATTTCTTTCGCCACGGATACGTTTCCTGTTATTTTTTCACGAAATTCACACGGGAGTAGATTGAGAACCCATGTTCATGTCCTCAAATTTCAGATTTTTTGAATTGTTTCGGTATTTTCTATGATTAATATTCGTATAGGGGTGGGGAGCACCCATGAGCTCATGTGTATTTTCCTCTATAACACTACTACTATGATACTTTGCACTATGAAGCTAGTAACTTAGACTAGTGTCATATACTCCCTCCTTTTCGTAATGTAGTGCATACAAATTTTCTGAAAAGTGAAATTTTGAGAAATTTTATAAAGAAAACTATTTATAAATAAAGTATCAAATATATACAATAAGAAACTACAATAAGAAACTACTTGTGATGCATCTAGTGATATGTATTTTGTATTATAGATACATATGTTTTTCAAAAGTTTCTTAAACATCCGAAATTTGTCTTTTTTTGCCACGAACTCCTCAAATGTCCAAACTTCACAAATTTTTGAAAGGAGTTCACGCACATGAGCATCTTGCACCACAAAAAAATTAGGATTTTTTTGAATTTTTTTCTATTTCAAATCGCGGTATTGTTCATAAGATCAAAAATAAGAAATCAGGTCGGGAAAGACTTTGTGCGGCAAAATTGGATATGCACAAAGCCTATGATCGTGTGAAGTGGATTTTTTTGAGAGAGATGATGCACAAACTTGGGTTCCATGAACAATGGATTGGGATGACTATGGCTTGTGTTAGCTCATTAAGGTACAAAGTGAGATTAAATTCTCAGGAGACAGAGGTGTTTACCCTCTCGAGAGGCATTATGTAGGGAGATCCCTCTCTCCCTATCTTTTCCTACTTTGTGCAGAAGGATTGTCCAGTTTATTGTAGTATGAAGAAGAAGTTGGTGGCATGGATGGGGTTAGAGTGTGCAGGAATGCACCGTCAGTTTCACACCTATTATTTGCTGATGATTCTTTAATTTTCATGAGAGTTGATGTGTTGAATGCAACTTCCTTACAAGAGTATTGGATACCTATTGTCAAAGTTCTAGACAGATGGTGAGTTTGGCTAAATCAAGTATTTTTTAGTCCTAATACTAGTGTGGTCTCGAGAGCTGAAATTTGTCAGATTCTGCATATTGATACGGAAGCACTTTCAGACACTACAAGGATACCCCCTATAAAGTAACATATATTCTACATCGTTTTGACTATTCGTTGCCAAATTAATAGTAGATACGCATATAAGCGATGTAACATATGCGTTGCAGACTTGCAGCTCGTGGCCCTGTTCGTGCTGCAACAAATCTTATATGTTGCGAGGTATTGGTTGCAAATTGTATCTATTACAATACTCCAAATATACATAATTAGAAATAAAAAATGATTCAGCACAAAAAGAAATTAATTAGACAAGCCCGCACACATAATGAATGTGGCGCGAAAATCTTTCTTTTAGGGATATGTGGCGCGAAAATATGTGCCAACCGACCGAGCAAAACCAATTGCGCGGAGTCCATCACTTTTGTTCTCCGATCTAGATTGATATTCTCCTTCAAGTCTGGATCGATCTCGGTCTACTACGACACAAATCGATCATCCAATCTCCTCTCGCTGAGCGGGACGGCTGGAAGGCGGCGACGGCCCGGGGAGCGGCGGGAAGGCGGAGACGGACAGGGGGGCGGTGGCTTTGCGTGCAGCGAAGAAGGGAGAAGCAGCAAGGCCGCGGCAGGAAGGCTGCAAGTCGTCTGCTAGTATCCCCTACTCCTCTGCCCGCCCCTCCAGCCTACCCACCGGCGGCGCTCTACTCCTTCGGCCACCCATCTTCTCCTTCACCGTGTACGACGGCAAGACTAACCTCTGAGGTAACCCTCTTCTTCCCTCATTCCCATCTCATCTCATCTAGTGACCTACTTGTGGGCACCTTGAGACATGGCCGTGAGATGTTGGGGATTTGGTAGATGATGAAGGGGATGGATCGTCAGATTGGATAGATGGATCCACCCCCCTATCTTTGTGATCAAATCATTTGAGAGAGAGGAGCTGCAGGCTTGTTACAGTTTCAGAGATGTACTGTACCACTAGGGCTATGTTCAGTTGTTTGGGATTTGTTCCCAATAGGGAATTAATCACCATGGGGTTTGTGTGAAACCTCTGTTTGTCACTCTAATCTCTGTTGGGGTTTGACCCATATCCCTCTTAATCCCTGTCAACTTCATTGTTGTTCGGTTGGTCAGGGATTGAACAAAATTTGTACAGGAATACAGTTTAAATGTTGCACTAAGTAAACATTCATATCTGAATTCAGTTTGTACAAGGAATGTTTGAAATATTCAGAAAATGTAGCGTAAGCAATGCACTGAGTAAACATTCATCTCTGAAACGAACAATTAAGTTTTATTTCTAATGTGAGTAAACGTTCAGGGAATGTATTCCTCCTCCCTTCTATTTCTAATGTGATCCATTACTGTCATATCCATTGTGAAAACATTTAAGTTCTAGTTTTAGTATCGAGTACATGTATATATGGGAGTAAGTCAACACTAGTGAGCATAATCAGAACAAGGACCCTATCTGTAACATAATAGGAACATATATGTTTTAATTCTTATAAAGCAAACGCACAAGAGTCTCTAAACAATATAACAGATGCCTACTAAACTTAACGACGACTTTAGGAATCTTTATCGAGTAGTACTCTGAATCCAGTGTTGTTTTTTCTATCCAAATTTGCATAAGAAGGACAAGATGAGAGACGATTGCATGAACCTCTATATTTTCATATGTTAAGAGTAATACTTGGACCTATTTTCAATTTGTTGGAGTACATACACTTATGTCATTTGTTGACAAGAAGATTATATCTACTTCAGAGTATTTTCTGAAACACAAGTGGAAAATAGTTTGAAACTGCACAAAGATGCACCCTGATTAAACTTCTTCTTAACTTCCATTTGTTTCCCTTGACATGTGAATGGCTCTCTGTTTCCTTGAAGATCAATGCTTTTGTTTTATTTTTGCTCGAGTGTTTGTTGTGTTCAGCTCAGTTCAGTTCGTTGCTGGTTTCAGTCAACCAAGAAAGAAAAAGGAAATCCTTGACTTTGTGTGTATATTTCGTATGTCGTATGTTCAAAATATTTTTGCTTTTAGTGAATTGTTAGATCAAAGGATTCAAATTTGTTCAACATGGTTCCAGGTGTTTGGGAATAGTTAAACTTTGGCAGCTGCTGCTGGTGTTGTATCATGATGGAAATTCAGTCAATTAGCAATTGAATTCGACTATTTGAACATGCTAGCTGCTGTCATACAAGAGGTGAAGGGTAGTTATACTGTTTACTACTTGTGATGTACTATGTGTTCACAAATTTTACCTAGATGTATTATGTGTTCGCAAATTTACTTTCATTCTGTTACGCTGGATACAATACCACAATAAAGGTCAGCTTCCAGTGTGATTCTGTTATTTCCATTCTTAGTATCATTGCCACAACCTATGTCGTTTTGGACATGAAACTTACTACTCTACTGCTTCTTCATGCAGGTTTGATGGATAAAGAAAGTCACCGATCTGAAAATGTGGAGCCTAGTTGAAGTGATGAATTCATTACTGTTATTTGCTATTTTTTTAATTTTATGTCCATGTACTTTATAATTTGGACAAAAAGATTTGCAAGTGTGACTGCTCTAAAGTGTCCGTACTTGATCTCAAATACGTTGGTGTTGGTTATCTGTTTCCTAAACATTCTTACACATCTTACTGTTAAAGAAAAAACATTCTTACACATGTTCATATGTACCTACATCCGGGTTGTTGCTTATCTCATAATCATCATAGAAGTGTTAAATAGGCTGGTTCCATGAAATCGATCAATACATTGGTGTTGGTTGTCTCCTTGCCAATATATCATGAGGGCATCTCTAACTTGGGAGGGGAACAACAATAGAGTGTTAGTGTTGATCTCTTTGCACCAGAATAATGTAGCTATAGCTTTTCTTCAGTTAGCTGTAGCGTTTCTTCAGTTAACTGTGCTTTTTTTTCACTTAGCACGACAAATACCCTGTTCAGCACGTCGCAAATAATCTTTCTTGTGTTGTGCATGTCTCTGTTCATTGCCACTCTGTTGGCGTGAGTTGAATGCAGTTCATTGTTGATCCACACCGTTAGTCGATCCTAGCCTGATTTCCAAAGCATACCGCGAACGTCTGGTCACATTTTGAATGGAATTTAACAAAAAAATTTATTCAAACTTAAATATTCGTTCCATACAGCCGGACTATAATTTTGTCCAGGCAATTAAAACTTCTAAAAAAACTTAACCTCCCCTATACTTAATGGTGATCTCATATGCCTGGCCAGGCTGGCCGGTGGCACCTTCGTCGTTGCCGTCGGAGTCGGGCTTCCAGCGGCAGAAGAGTGCGGAGTCACGGTAAGGCTTCCCAACTGCCGCCTGGAGCTTGCAGATGATTCTATTCACTTGCTCCTGCGCCATGTGTAGTGTGGCCGCGGCCACCAGGGACGTGGGCGTAGGGAGAGATAGACGGCGACGCGGTGATCTCGCTTGGAGACAACTGCTTGCCATACTTCAGCATCTTCTTGTTGAGTTGGCGGAGACGACGCTTTCTCATCTTCGTTGTGGTCCTCGACTGGTCGATGACACAGTCCATCGTGTCTAGTCACATCTCTCCGACAAATGTCACAGGCGTATGGTTCGCATGCGGCGCGGGCGGCGCTCTTATCCAGCCAGCCACTTCAATGCATGTCCCAATGACAGCCCGTATCCGCTCTGGGCCCGCATGGATGTAGCATGCAGAGCGGAAGTGCATTTGCGCGGGAAAGGGGGCCGGCATGGGAGATGTTTTTTGGTGGTTTCGGGTTGTCCACGCGTACGTGGCGGCGGTCCAGGCGCCCACAAAGGCCCCCATTGTTTGCATCCGGTTTGTGAGATTTCGAACTACCTGAGTGGTCCGCGGACTGATGGGGTATCGTGTTGGGTGGCAAACTATGTCAGGACATGTACGTCGATCTAGACGTTTGCAAATGTTTTGAGGGTCCACACTAGCGCTGACCCCCAAAATGGATACACTCTTTATCCGTAGAGGGGTCCGAACTGGTCCAAAGACAGTGATGTGCTAGCTGGCCATACAACCGTGCTCACATCCATTTCAAAAACAAATTAGAACGAACCGGACGAATTTCACCAAACACGACGCAATTCATTAAGTTTAATTCGTAGTTTACATAAAACTGACGATATTTCATCCGCCTAACTAAAAACTAAAAATTTCATTCGTAGTTTACATAAAACTTACGATATTCCATCCGTCTAAGTAAAAACTAAAAAAACACTAGGTTAACTTGCAGCGGGAGGTGACCTCATACGCGTGGCCGCCCTGACCGGACGTACTGCTGCCATCGTCCGTGTAGTCCTTCAAGCGGCAAAAGGGCGCTGGGGTGCGACAGCCCTGCCCGGCTGCCGCCTGGCACTCGCAGAGGAGCCGCTCCGCTTCCTCCTGCACCGCGTGGAGGGCCTCCGCGGCCAATGCCGGTCTCGACCATGGTGCCCGGGCGGTAGCGAAGGTGTGTCGCTTAGCGACCACTCTTTGCTGATCCTAGCGAGCGACCTATCCAGGCGGCGGCGGCGGCGACGGCACCCCGCGACCTTCTCCGCGTTGGTGATGGAGCGGTCACGGATCTTGGCCTCTACCAGGTTTAGATCCTCGTGGACCCAAGCCGACGCCGCGTCGAAATTGGCAAACACGAAGCGGCCCGCCACGTTGTGCTACTCCGGTCGTGTTGCATGCCTGATCGTCCTCTGCTTGGTCGACACGATGGCCCGCGACTAGGAGTCGGCTCCGCTGCAGCCACCGAGGTAGTGGATGGCAGTCGTGCGGCTTTGCAATCGCCAGTGGCACCTCCTCCTTGACGGACTTCTCATGCCAGTTGTGGCACTGTGGCAACGTCGGCCGGTCGATCCAGGCACAATGGTTGTGCGACGGCGAGGACGGCTCCACCTTCATGTGACGCCCGATCTAGACGCCACAATTGCATGGGGAGGGGTTCTCCACAAACCAATGGGGATCATGTTGAATGGCAAAATGTGTCCGGACCCCTTGGTCCGGAAGGATGCAAGTGGTTAGGGATCTAGTTGGAGATGCCCTTTGACCTCATATAAGTTCCTTGTTGGAATCTCTAAAAAGATTCATATTTAGGAACAGAGGCAGTAGGTTGGAACATGGAAGCCAAGAAATTTGTTGTGTTTTGGATTAATTTTTCTATTGTTTGAGCAATAGAATTCATTTTTACTTCCACACATGTTGCACTAAAATTGTGCAAACATAGAAGAAGCACATTGTGTTTAACGCAAATATATGTACACGTGCGTGTCATGGGCCAGATGATAATAACAAAAAATATAATTTGTTTCGCTCCAAACTATTAGTCTCACTCGTATTTTTTTTTGGTTTCGCTTCAATTTTTCCCCTTTCCCTCCGTTCTCTCCCGCCAATAGCGACTAATATGCCAAAAAAAAGTTAAGTACGCGCGCTTCATTACCATGGCCCCACGTCTCATAGGCATCCAGGATAGAGACTAACATCGGTCAAACAGATTGCGATGAGGTAACTGCGCAAATAAAATCGGAAACCTCCCCTCATATCAGTACGGTTCCCTTCCTCGTCTCGCGCTGGATCCATCACACGCCCGGCGGCCGGTGGCAGAGGCATCACCACAAGCTGAGCAAGGTTAGTTGCCGACCTACTCCTCCACAATTATCCTCTCTTGCTCCCTATTCCACCGATCTATGCTCTTAATCAATTCACATCTCTCTTGCAAGGCAAATCCGGCTCGTAGATTGTTTAGATCCGGCTGGTACGTGTTGGTAACAATCCTGCATGTTCATCTAGTAAGTGCCCTACTCCCTATCCCTCATTGCTACAATTCATGGTGTTCGTCTAGTAAGTGCCCTGGTACGTGGTGGTAGATTGTCCAGATCCGGCTGGTACGTGGTGGTAACAATCCTGCGTGCTCATCTAGTAAGTGCCCTGCTCCCTATCCCTCATTGCTGCAATTTATGCCCTCGATATTGGTTCTCAGCTGTTTTTTTCTTCACCCACCGATAGATATACATAGAGATCAGATCACAATTCTAGTTTAATCTGAAATTGATTCATTGTCCAGTTTACTCATTGCCAAAGTTTTCACTGTCAGTCGACTGAAAGCTTTTTCAATCAGATTTTCCGGCCAATTGGTGCCTGACAATTTGTTCCTGTTTGTACTTGTCATCAGTATGCCGATGTCAATTTTATCTACCGGCCCCGCTAGTATTTCTCCATTGAGTTGCTTCATTCTAATGACAAAAAAAAAACAAAGAAACATGAAACACTTATCAGATTATATCAATGCTATTGTAAAATTGAGACCACCACCAATTACTCTGGCCAAATAACAATGAATCATAGTAAAAGCACACTGTAAAAATGAATCAAAATGTCACTGTTATTAGTACTTTAGTACGAGACTAGGAGCAGCAAAATATACTTGGATGCTCTGGTTCAAATTTACTATAACTACGCAGTAGAATTACAGTACTTTCTACACTGTAAATCATACAATAGATACACTGTGGACAAAACATCATTAATTTAAGGAGCAACAGAACAACTATGAGCCTAATGGTTCAAAATGTATTACACAACAATTACATTTCTTTTTACACTAACAAATTATACAGAAGATGCATTTAGTAAAAAAACTGGGTGTAGCAAACAAGCTCCCATGCTAGGGTTCACAATTATTTAAAACTTTGTGGTGGAATACACTGCACACATACCAAATAAAGTAGTTTAGTACCTGTTGGTAGCAGCAAACAAAATTCAGCAAAAAACACTAGGAAATAGAAACCATTTAGGACTAAAGTTGAGAATTACTATAGCTTTGCAGTAGAGTTGCATTTCTTGTGACACTGTGAATATAAACAAAATGCACCGTAAGAATAACAAAAATTACTAAATCGTTGCTTGGGAATTATAGCTTTTTTAGACTGTGTTATATATATTTTAGTTTATGAAACAACCTATATTGTACGTTACACAATTTATTTAAACTTTTGGTCATTGTCATGTTGCAGCACATGTGTCTCACACAAGAATTAATGTTGTTGAATCTAATGAGGACTATATGACAGAAGAACCAATCGAACATCATAATTCTGCTGAAAAAAAATGTTGAATCATCTGATGTCTAAGAAATAACTACTAATGATAAAGAAGGTTTCACAGATTGGGATAATGCTGATGTAGATGAAAATGAAGATGGTAAGTTTGCTCATTCCTTATTGATTGCAATATATGATTATTCATTATAGTAACATATAATTCATGGTTCATAATGGTTGCAGTGCACGGCAACTAGAAAAAGGTTCTGCTGCACACAAGGTATCTCCATAGTCTGATATACCAAATTACGATCAAACTATAGTGCTCCCAAGTTTATGCGTGTTTACTTGTTGCTTTGTGAATGTTGTCTAGAACCAAGAAACTTTTGATCAGAATTTCAGTACACGGCAAGGGAAAACAAATGCTGCTGCACACAAGGTATATTTCCATTACCATATACAATATTTTCAAAATATATCGCTTCAATGTTTATGTATCTACTGGTCGTGTTTCTATTAGAATGTTGTTCAGAACAAAGATACTTTGCTTGAGAATGTCGGTGTACGTGTGGGAGAAAAAACTTCTATTGCGAACAAGCTAGTATCTTTTCGTAATCAGATACATATTTTGCTCAAACTATAGCGCTAGCTTGTTTATACCTTTATTACCTCTAGTTTGCTATAAGAGTGTTGTCCAGACAAAAAAAAAACAAAAAAGCTACTAATGCAACCAGTAAGAGAGCTCAAAATTGTTTGCTGAGTTTGTTCGGTGCCAGTGAACTACATGTAAGACTGCTCAAATTCATTTCATATGTTCCCCTATTTTGTCTGTCTTGTCATGGGTGATGAGGATGATTCTGCCAATGGTAACTTTGATTTCTCTAACATGCAGGAACTAAAGTATTCTTGAAGAGCATAAAAATCGTAACTAGGACGTAGCTTTGGTACAATTGTAAGTTGTGATCCTAAATTTAAACTTGATGGTGCTGAAATTAGAAATGGATTCTGGGCAGTGCATGTCGATATGGCACTTGTGAAAACTGATAATTTGGTACGGAGTTGAAAAAACTGCAATACTCTCGGTAATGTATAAAAAAAAACTAATATCTTGCCTCTGTTACTACTTGCATCATGGCAATGTTAACAACTCATTTTGTTATCTTGTTTGTAGATTCAAAAGAAAATGGATGACTATATGGTGTGTGAAAAGTATACTGCAATGATGATGTTGATGTTCCGGTTCATGATGATGATGATGATGGATGCTTTCAGTTTTTGTTAAGTTGAAGAGATGGCGTATATTGGATGTTGTTCCTCCTTAATTTTTAGTTAAGTTGTAGGGAAGTTGTTGGTGTATGCTTTCAATGTAAGTTTTGTTGTTAATAAAATAGTCAGATTATGCATCACATTTGGATGATGTTCCTCCTGTAATATACACTATTGTAATCCAACAGTTCTATCTAATATATGATTTCTTCCTCTCTGAGTATATTATGTTGTTTTCCTTCATTTCAAATATATAATTATCACCATTATGTGGAGCATTAATTTAGTCGCTAATAATATATAACAACAACAATAATAATGATAATGATATTATTATTATTATTATTATTATTATTATTATTATTATTATTATGCACATTATATATGAACCAACACTTGAAGCGTTGGAAATTCTTTGTTGTAAGCAATGGGATTTTGAGTCATGTACGTTAAGCACCAACATATAATAGTGTTGTACGAGTCCACTTTATCTGTTGTAGTCCTGCAACGGTCCCTTTTACCAACGCCAATGTAAGTGTTGCATTATGCGCTAGCAACACTGGATAAGGCAACGCATCCCAAACCGTTGGTAAAGTCATCAGCAACGCATATATGGAGTTTTAGATACGGAAAAAGGCGTTGCTATAGGGGGGGGTCCTGTTGTAGTGAGATAAGTATCTTGGTTTGCTAGCCATGGTTGGTGCAGATAGAAGTGACTATTTTAGGTGCTTCCGGGAGAGGATCAAGGCTCCTTTGATAGGTTAGATGAAAAAAACAACTCTCGACAGGAGGGAAAGAAATTTTGTTGAAAGCTGTAGCCCAAGCAATACCGGTATTTGCGATGTCTGTGATCAGTTTACCAAAGGGTATTTGTAAAGAAATAACTGACAATATTGCGCAGTTCTGGTGGGGAGATGATGACGAAAACAAGAAGATGTATTGGATGTCATGGTGGAAACTTTGCATCCCAAAAAGTTAAGGGGGATGGGATTTAGAGATTTGTATTCATTTAACCTAGCCATGCTTGCTAAACAGTGTTGGAGGCTGATTACTGAACCAAATTCCCTTTGTGCAAGAGTCATGAAGGAAAAATATTATCCTAATGGAAGTTTGTTAGATGCAACACCAAAGAGTGGCTCTTCCTTCACGTGGCAAAGTATCCTTAAGGGGTTTGAGACTTTTAAAAGGGATATATATATATATATATATATATATATATATATATATATATATATATATATATATATATATCACATATGGAGGGTTGGCTCAGGAGAAGATATTAAAATTTGGAGTGATCCGTGGATCCCTTCAAGTCCAGATAGAAAGGTAATCACGCCCAGAGGACAAACTATTCTCACCAAAGTTTGTGAGCTTATTGTTCCAGTACAAGGAACTTGGGATGAGGAGTTAGTGCAGAATATTTTTAACCATGTGGATGCTAGAAGAATCTTGCAAATCCCTTTATATCATAATGCTTTTGAGGACTTTATTGCGTGGCAACCTAATAAATATGGAATTTCTTCAGTGAAAACTGCTTATCATATGCAATGGATTCAACACTTCTGCTTCGGTACACCCCCCCTAAATACAAGAACGGCTCAGATTAGCCCATACCTCTTCATAAGCAAGGGCATGATAGTCATATTTTATAAACTCTTCGTCTGCTATATACGTACGCGCGCTGGGCTGGCCTATTCATTTTTTTTGGAAACCGCAAAAAAAGTTGCTTGCTGCACGATTCGAACCCAGGTCCCTCACATATTAGCACAACAGCACTGTCCAACTGGACAATCAGACCTCACTTGTTAAGAAAGGTGTTTTAGACTTAAAATAGAACACTAGAAAAGCGCAATATTTTCTGTTAGTTTTTTTCCTTTTTTTTGTTTCCTTTTTCTTTCTTAAATGCGTGAACTTTTTAACTTTCATGATTTATTTTTTCAAAAAGATGACAAAATTTAAATTTGATTTTTTTTCCAAATTGGTGAACTCCTTTTTTTCAAAATTATTGAAAGACATGAATATTTTTTCAAAATTTCTGTGCAATTTTCTAAAATTCGAATATTTGTATTTTATGAACAAAAAAGAAAACTAAAAAACCGTGAAGAAAATAATAAAACAGAGTAAAACCAAAGAGTTGGTGCATATTTTCCTTAGCGTTATCTGCCTCGGACAAGAAGTTTAAAACAAGGTTAGTAAGCACACCACATTAGCTATCCCAGCTGGTTAGCGCACTCACGCATGGTGCATAAGGCCTGCAGCTCGAATCACACGTATGACATCTAATTTTTTGAAGCTTAAAACCAAAAAAAGCTAAACGGGCTGAGCCCATGAGGGAGTGTTGTGCGACGGGAATTGTACGAACCATACACCGTATACGAAAGGTCCATACTACCCTTTATACGTCTTACAGGGCACATGCAAATATGATGGGACGAACGGGGGGCTGAACCCCTTTGACAGTCTAGAGTACACTTTGGAAACTGCATGTTGCACGCAAAGTTCAGATTTTTTTTTTTTTTTTTGAAGTTTTTGTTGGAGGGCGTTGCGAGGAATTCTTCCGCTAAAATCTATTCTCACAAACCGTCATGTGGGCTCTAATGGAGCCTGTCCCATCTGTAATCAAGGCGCTGAAGACATGAAGCACCTTCTTTTCCAGTGTTCCCGTGCAAAGGAATTATGGAGGATATTGGGAATCGCGGATCACGTTGACTTGGAAGTGCCTGTGGACCGTTCTGGGTCGGTAGTTCTGGAGCGTCTATTTTCCTTACCGGATGAGCAGGTTGTAGTGCACCCGGTGTTGAATATTAAACAGGTCTTAGCCGTGGGGTGGATAGTACTTATGGTGGATCCGGCGCCAAGCCACCCACAATGAGTCGGTGCCCCCAGTTTGGGGATGGCCTATTTCTGTTTTGTCAATTGCAAGTAATTTTCATAACAATTCAGGTCGTATTCACACTGCAGTTGACATTAAATTGAGTAAACCGGATCCAAGGTTTGTAAAGTTAAATCTGGATGCTGCCTACTTTGTTGATGATGGAATGGGAGCTACGTCTGCTATCTTGGGTGATGAAAAAGGTAATTTTCTAGCCGCCCAAAGCAAATTTATTCCAGTTGCAGCTGATGCTATCACCACAGAAGCGATGTCGATGAGAGATGGCCTGGATTTCGCAAACTCTCTTGGATTTAATCGTATTGAAGCGGAATCTGATTCCTCTCAAGTTATCGACTTCCGCTCTGGATAAACGATATGGTGGGATGCGGCTACAACAATTTTTGCAGAATGTGCGGATTTGTCTTCATTGATTGGGAAGGTCATGTTTAATCATTGTTTGCGTTCTTGTAATGAAGTGGCACATGTGCTAGCAAATCATAGTTATTGTAATAGATTATCTTTTAGCTGGTTAGATAAACCTCCTGACTTTATTGTCAGTAAGCTTGTGAACAATGTAACCATTTTTTGATTTTAATAAAGCTAGTCATGATGGCCTTCCTTAAAAAAAACCTCTGCATGCACTGCATACGAATAGAAAAGGATTATAAGATTGGGCCCACCGAGGATGAGGGGACAGAGTCGCCGTGCCAATTTTTTGGCGAAGTTTTTCTGCGCATGCAGCTCACCAACGAGTTGGCAAGATCTACATGGGCGTGCTGTGGGCGAGCTAGGCACACCAATATTTTGGTAGTAGTCCAAATGGCTGCCAAATTGTATGGGCTAGCCAATTTTTTGGAATGGTCAGGTTTGGTAGCAATCCAAACACACCCTAAGCTTCTTCTATATATAATCTAATGGCCAATGGTCCGACCCCTCTTTCGGCGACCACATGGGTCAAGTGGTTTACATTGCGCGTGTGAGAGCATCTCGCCTAGATGCTCCCTCTCGAAGCAGGTGGAAGCCTTCCGTAGGCTAGGGAAGCCCGTGGAACCGTGTCATCATCTTTGTCTCCCTGCCGAATCCATCTATGGGGCCAAAAGCGCGCCTGCTTTTGGAGTGTGAGAGGGAAACTGTTTGGATTGAGCCCAATCTTGCCCTACTAAATAATTGGCAAGACCAATTCCATGGCATGACCAAAAAAATTGGCAAGTCATGGCTGTTTGGATTGTTGCCATTGTAGTGTCCAAAATTTTGGCAAAAATAGACTTTTGGTTGGTTTGCTACCATTGACTTGATGATCATATTAGTCTTGGGAATAATTGACACTTCTATTACAAACTTTCCGAAGATATGTAGATTAAAGCTAATATGTACTCAAGAGAAAAGCAACAATATAATGTCATGAGACTGCTATTACAAACTAGTCTTTGGCCATGCCGCATGCATTTACTTTTTTTTGCTAAAAACAAGCTGCATGTATTTGTCTTTTTCCGCTAACAACAAGCTGCATGTACTAGCCTTTTTTTGATTAACAATGGGCACTTGCTAATCGTTGCGAGGAAACCCGATTAGTTATAGATAAAATAATCAAAACAAGACTGCATATGACTAGAAAAAGGATTATTAGATCGGGCCCACCGAGGATTAGGGGACAGAGTCGCCGTGCCAATTTTTTGGCGGAGCTTTTCTGCGCCTGCAGCTTGCCAGCGAGTTGGCAAGATTTACATGGCGTGATGTGGGCGAGCTAGGCGCGCTATTATTTTCGCAGTAGTCCAAATGGCTGCCAAATTGTATGGGCTAGCAAATTTTTTGGAATGGTCAGGTTCTGGTAGCAATCCAAACACCCCCTTACTCCTGATAGCTTTTATCGCGCGGTCCAACCACGATCGAGTCGTTGGCTTGACCCGGTCCTCCGTCTTCTTGGCATCCAAGTCTTGCCTTGATCTTATCCCTATGATGCCATAGGGAGAAGAAAATTGATGGGCCATGATGGAAGAGCCTAGCTACTTGCAATGATGAACAAAAACTCTACTCAAGTGTTGCACCCAAGATCCGGCAAGAGGTAGATGGCCACGAATCTTACCACTAGTCGTGCGGTTGCATTTTGACGGTGGCGCGTCTATTTAGGGCAGTGAAGTGATTTTGGGTTTGGCTCCTTTAGCTCCGACATGCTCGATGACAGCGACGAGCGCTGGGCTTTGCAGAAGACACATGTACAAGGCGGAGCGATACTGGCGAGCTGCTAGGTGCTACTTGTGAGTTGCGTTGGAATTTCCCCGAAGAGGAGGGGATGATGCAGTACAGTAGAGATAAGTATTTCCTCAGTTATGAAACCAAGATTATCATTCCAATAGGAGAACCAAGCAACACTATGTAAACATCACCTGCACACAAATAACAAATACTTGCAACCCAACGCGTAAAAGGGTTGTCTCCCTCGACTAAGGACAAGTATGTAAAGACTATTCTAGGTGCAAGGTTCCGCATCTGAGTCCAAACTACAAGACAAGCACACATAGTACATTACATGAGCTAAACATATGAACTAGTTGTGTGACCCGCGCATTTGCGCGGCTAGCTTGATTCACAATATGTTTTTATAGTTGTTGTTTTAGATTGCAGGCTTTCTTTAGTGCACAACCTTGTTCATTATATTTTTATGAATGTGTAGTATGGTAAGACCATAATGATAGTATTACTAAAAAGTTAGTGATGGTTAAAATATTATTTTATATAGGTATATAAATATCCGCAATATGGGTGTACATACTATAAGTTGTAGTCATCTACATACAACCAAATATTTCTAGGCTTTTCTTTCTGTTCGTCCACACATGTTTGCTTGGATTACATAATTTTATAGTGTCGACTTAGATTTTAAATATTTATTTTGTAACTTGACATGATTTGTGGTTCAAGCTCTTATTACTGCTCTCGCAACACCATGTTCCTTTCTTTCATTATACGCTGATTGTAGATATGGCACATTAGCATTGGTTGGTTGATTCTTCTTATCTAATTATATATTTTTCTTCTACATGATATGTTATTCCGTCGCTTGTGGTCACCAGGAACTCAGTCCACCAATGACGAAAAATTTATGAATGCTTCCTTTGATATCTATTATATTCACGCCAAACTACATTTATACGACCAAAACCATTCATGTTGATACATCACATGCACATTTCAAATATATTTCTATCACCGAAAGTAACACATGTATGTCCATACATGGTTACATTGGCAAAAAAAAGAGTCATCGTTTTTTTCCATGTGGTAATTGTAGGTTGAATGGTATATAATTTTTTTGGTTATGTTCATATACTTTTGGTGCGTAGTGTGTAGTGTTATTAATAATAAAAAAAATGGTAGCATTTTTTATTTGAAATTCCACACAGAGACACATGTAGTTTTGTCCACATGATAAGAGTTCTTTATGTCACTTACCGTATATCTTAACCATCTTTTGTATGTGGTTTTCATAAGATCAAAACGTTTCTTTGTTTATTTTATTTCTTATTTTTAAATTTTATACATAAAATATTTGTGCTTTTTATGCATACAATAAGAATTTTCTTTGTGGCTTGACCATATACCTGAAACAATGGCAGTTTATATAATTTTCTAGTGTGTACTTCCATAATAAGTCCATTTTCCTAACTCCTTTTATTTCTTATTTTGTATTTTTATATAAAAAATATCACTATCTTAGCTTATTTCTTCCGATGCATTTGAGATATGCTATGATTGTTATGACTTTTAAAAACGATAATTATGACCTGCTAATGTTCCATGTCAAGCAACGCCTTGAATGTTGTACAATTGGTTCATAAGTTTTGTCAGCATGGCTTGCTTCCACATGGCATGCGTGCCAGCTACTGATCATCTAGCGAGGAGACGCCACATGTAAACGTCAAGCGCACGGATGTCACGCTATAACGGCCTCCTTTAAAATTTTGTATTATCAGCCAAAAAATTGATAGTTAATTAAATATTATCTCCATTCCTAAATATAAGTATTTATAGAGATTCTACTACAAACTACATACGGATATATATAGACATATTTTAGAGTGTAGACTCACTCATTTTGCTCTGAATGTAGTCTATTGTGAAATCTATAAAAAAGACTTATATTTAGGAACAGGGGGATTATTATTGTGCCATTGCATTACTTTTTTTTATTTGAGAATACTCACCGCGCCTACTAATTTGCATGTCTTTTTTTCATGATATATTATTTACCAAAGCCTGAATTTGAGCAGGTTCATATTTTGGTAGTGAAAATTACTTAAATATTAAACACTGAAATTAAGAACCACCTCCAGCTTGCTAATCCAGAGCAAATCACTATTTTTTCCGCTAATTTCATGGCATGAAATACTCCTGTGTACAACCCAGACTGCCCCTTGTACACGTACGGATCACAGTGCTTTAGATTGGCTTATTATAATACGGGCTGAAGCTTTCCATCCTTAGCCCTGACAATGTAATGTTTTTTCACATATGGATGGATGTGTGCGTACATGGCCAGCACTTATGTATGTCCATCCAATGATTGTTCGACCTGCCCTGTTTCCTTTTTTCTTAGCATATAAGGCGGGCAACAACCTATGGAGCGTACGTGGTCATGACTCTTTTTGACCGGCTATTTTAGGTTATCTCTATATCCAGATTACAACATGCCTTTTTCTGCGAGTTCAATACTATGGCATGGCCTTTTTTTTTTATATGAACGTGTCAACCATAGTCTTGTTTGTACATGGTTTATGTTGTCCGTAACTTTTTCGTCTTTTAATCTCAATCGTTATTATTTAGATCAACGGAGCATATTTTTAAAGCTTATGTGGATTAATGTGATGGCTTGTTTGTCTTCTGTATATAATAGATAGCACTTAAAGTCGGAAGTTGATGCCTCTATGTCACAACTTCAATAGTCTCCCGCTTGCATTAGAGACCTGGAGGGTTCCATATCCGCGTGCTCATGTGTGTGTGCGTTTGTAAAATCTTTCAGACAACAAAAATTAGAAGTCCTATCATCTCAATTTTCCGAAAAAAAAATTAATGCCTATGAAAACAACTCAATCGGAGCTTGTTCTTACACGCGTTGACTGTGCTGGAATTTTGTCTATTTTGGGCCTAGCCCAATAGCAATTTCAGAAATTCCTAATAAATCCCAGAGGCCCACGCCGCCCATTCATGCAAGGCAAGAGGTGGAACTAAAGTTTAGTCCCACATTGCTAGTTTAGAGGGAGTTGGACCTCTTTATAAGGGAGGCTCTTTATCCACGTGTATGAGGATGAGAACAAGAGGGACATCCACGCGCGCTCCTCCTCCGCCGCCCGCCGCGCCACGCCTCGTCACGACGCGGGAATGAGCCGAGCCGATGTCTAAATTTTTGCCACGCACCACGGGTATACGAAAGGCCACTCAGGAGCTGGAAAGTTTTGCTGTAGTGGATATTGAATATGAACGCTGCCTCCCGGCGTAGCCTCTCACCTCCTTCTCTTGCGTCTATAAAAGGGAGGTCGCTCCTCTCGGAGAGATGCACCAGAAGTTCTTCCTCTCGCCACCAGTTCCAATCTCAGAGTTGCTGCTGTCTTCCTCATCCCGGCTTGCGGCGTGCACCGCGAGTCAGGACAGTAGGCCTCCGAAACCACACCTCTTTGAGTCCTGTACAGGAGAAGGGTGATAAGGTTTTTGGGGAGCGCTCAGCGCGACTACTGACTTCTTCGTCACAGACGCCCTGGACTATGACGACTACTTCCCCAACGTCGACAACCTCCTCGACGACATGGCCGGCGAGGACACCGACCCCAAGTCCAGTGCTACTGCTGCTGCTGTCCCGTATGTGTTATTCCCCTTTCTATTCAAGGTCCTGCCATAGTTTCTTGTTCTGTTGTTTGCCCTAGATATGTTAGGTTCTACTTCATATATGAAACTTGTCCTACTGTCTGCTCTAGATAAACTTGGTTACAGTTCCTATATGCAGATGTTATTTACCTTCTCTCTGTTAGATCGCATGACTAGTTTTATCACTGCTATACTAGTCGTGCTTTATCTAGTATTTCTGTTAATAAAATCATTTGGTAAATTGCTCATATTTCCAACAATCCAAAAACCTTATTATAGGCAATTTACCCCAAGTGGTTTTGCTGCTTCCATGAGACCTCCTATGAGGGTATCCACTATAAGAGGTGGCGCGTGAGAGCAGTCTTATGATTTCAAACCATGAGTTGCTATGACGCCACTCTTGGCAAACTTGAAGGGGAGCTTCATGCTCAACAGGCACAAGCTTTTCAGAAAATGGACACCCTGTTTAAGGCTGCTCTCTTGAGTGTTCTTGGTGAGAACATAGTTGATACTTATGCGTCAATTAATAATGGAAATAATATGTGGGATGCACTCGAGGCCAAGTTTGGGGTCTCGGATGTTGGCACTGAGCTGTACATCATGGAGCAATTCCAGGATGACTGAAGAGCGCTCCGTGGTTGAGCAAGCTCATGAGATACAGTCATTTGCTAGAGAACTTGAGCACTTCAGTTGTATGCTAGCAGACAAGTTTGTTGCCGGAGGTATCATCACTAAGCTTCCTCCTTCATGGAGGAACATTGCTACCTTACTACTGAAGGAAATATGCCCTAGAGGCAATAATAAAGTTATTATTTATTTCCTTATTTTATGATAAATGTTTATTATTCATGCTAGAATTTTATTAACCGGAAACATAATACATGTGTGAATACATAGACAAACATATTGTCACTAGTATGCCTCTACTTGACTAGCTCGTTAATCAAAGATGGTTAAGTTTCCTAACCATAGACATGAGTTGTCATTTTATTAATGGGATCACATCATTAGGAGAATGATGTGATTGACTTGACCCATTCTGTTAGCTTAGCACTTGATCGTTTAGTATGTTGCTATTGCTTTCTTCATGACTTATACATATTCCCATAACTATGAGATTATGCAACTCCCGTTTACCGGAGGAACACTTTGTGTGCTACCAAACGTCACAACGTAACTGGGTGATTATAAAGGATCTCTACAGGTGTCTCTGAAGGTACATGTTGAGTTGGCATATTTCGAGATTAGGATTTGTCACTCCAATTGTCGGAGAGGTATCTCTGGGCCCTCTCGGTAATGCACATCACTATAAGCCTTGCAAGCAATATGACTAATGAGTTAGTTGCGGGATGATGCATTACATAACGAGTAAAGAGACTTGCCGGTAACAAGATTGAACTATGTATTGAGATACCGACGATCGAATCTCGGGAAAGTAACATACCGATGACAAAGGGGACAACGTATGTTGTTATGCGGTTTGACCGATAAAGATCTTCGTAGAATATGTAGGAGCCAATATGAGCATCCAGGTTCCGCTATTGGTTATTGACCGGAAACGTGTCTCGGTCAGGTCTACATTGTTCTCGAACCCGTAGGGTCCGCACGCTTAAGGTTTCGATGATAGTTTTATTATGAGTTTATGAGTTTTGATGTACCGAAGGAGTTCGGAGTCCCGGATGAGATCGGGGACATGACGAGGAGTCTCGAAATGGTCGAGACATAAAGATTGATATATTGGACGACTATATTCGGACATCGGAAAGGTTCCGAGTGATTCGGGTATTTTTCGGAGTACCGGAGAGTTACGGGAATTCGCCGAGGAGTATATGAGCCTTATTGGGCCATACGGGAATAGAGGAGAGAGGCCAAAAGGAAGGAGGCCTGCGCCCCCCTCTTGTCCGAATTGGACAACGGGTGCAGCCCCCTTTTCCTTTTCCCTCTCCTCCTCTTTCCTTCTCTCCTACTCCAACAAGGAAAGGAGGAGTCCTACTCCCGGTGGGAGTAGGAATCTGCCCTTGGCGCGCCCTCCTCTTGGCGGGCCGCCTCCCCCTGCTCCTTTATACACTGGGGCAGGGGGCACCTCTAGACACACAACAATTGATCTCTTGATCTCTTAACCGTGTGCGGTGCCCCCCTCCATCATAGTCCTCGATAATATTATAGCGGTGCTTAGGCGAAGCCCTGCGACGGTAGAACATGAAGATCGTCACCACACCGTCGTGCTGACGGAACTCTTCCCTGACATTCTGCTGGATCGGAGTCCGGGGATCGTCATCGAGCTGAACGTGTGCTAGAACTCGGAGGTGCCGTAGTTTCGGTGCTTGATTGGTCAGGCCGTGAAGACGTACGACTATGTCAACCGTGTTATTCTAACGCTTCCGCTTTCGGCCTACGAGGGTATGTGGACAACACTCTCCCCTCTTGTTGCTATGCATCACCATGATCTTGCGTGTGCGTAGGAAATTTTTTGAAATTACTATGTTCCCCAACAGTGGTATCAGAGCCTGGTTTTATGTGTAGATGTCATATGCACGAGTAGAACACAAGTGAGTTGTGGGCGATATAAGTCATACTGCTTACCAGCATGTCATACTTTGGTTCAGCGGCATTGTGAGATGAAGCGGCCCGGACCGACATTACGCGTACGCTTACGGGAGACTGATTTCACCGCTACGAGCACTCGTTGCTTAAAGGTGACCGGCGGGTGTCTGTCTCTCTCACTTTAGTTGAACCGAGTGTGGCTACGCCCGGTCCTTGCGAAGGTTAAAACAACACCAACTTGACAAATTATCGTTGTGGTTTTGATGCGTAGGTAAGAACGGTTCTTGCTAAGCCCGTAGCAGCCACGTAAATTTGCAACAACAAAGTAGAGGACGTCTAACTTGTTTTTGCAAGGCATGTTGTGATGTGATATGGTCAAGATGTGATGCTATATTTTATTGTATGAGATGATCATGTTTTGTAACCGAGTTATCGGCAACTGGCAGGAGCCATACGGTTGTCGCTTTATTATATGAAATGCCAACGCCCTGTGATTGCTTTACTTTATCACTAAGCGGTAGCGATGGTCGTAGAAGCAATAGATGGCGTAACGACAACGATGCTACGATAAAGATCAAGGTGTCGCGCCGGTGACGATGGTGATCACGGCGGTGCTTCGGAGATGGAGATCACAAGCACAAGATGATGATGGCCATATCATATCACTTATATTGATTGCATGTGATGTTTATCCTTTATGCATCTTATCTTGCTTTGATTGACGATAGCATTTTAAGATGATCTCTCACTAAATTATCAAGAAGTATTCTCCCTGAGTATGCACCATTGCGAAAGTTCTTCGTGCTGAGACACCACATGATGATCGGGTGTGATAGGCTCTACATTCAAATACAACGGGTGCAAAACAGTTGCACACGCGGAATACTCAGGTTAAACTTGACGAGCCTAGCATATACAGATATGGCCTCGGAACACAGAGACCGAAAGGTCGAACGTGAATCATATAGTAGATATGATCAACATAGTGATGTTCACCATTGAAAACTACTCCATCTCACGTGATGATCAAACATGGTTTAGTTGATTTGGATCACGTGATCACTTATATGACTAGAGAGATGTCTGTCTAAGTGGGAGTTCTTAAGTAATATGATTAATTGAACTTAAATTTATCATGAACTTAGTCCTGGTAGTATTTTGCAAATTATGTTGTAGATCAATAGCTCGCCTTGTTGCTTTCATATGTTTATTTTGATATGTTCCTAGAGAAAACTATGTTGAAAGATGTTAGTAGCAATGATGCGCATTGGATCCGTGATCTGAGATTTATCCTCATTGTTGCACATAAGAATTATGTCCTTAATGCACCGCTAGGTGACAGACCTATTGCAGGAGCAGATGCAGACGTTATGAACGTTTGGCTAGCTCAATATGATGACTACTTGATAGTTTAGTGCACCATGCTTAACGGCTTATAATCGGGACTTCAAAGACGTTTTGAACGTCATGGACCATATGAGATGTTCCAGGAATTGAAGTTAATATTTCAAGCAAATACCCGAGTTGAGAGACATGGAGTCTCCAACAAGTTCTATAGCTAAAAGATGGAGGAGAATCGCTCAACTAGTGAGCATGTGCTCAGATTGT
The DNA here is from genome assembly GCA_021437245.1 of Aegilops speltoides. Lineage (NCBI taxonomy): Eukaryota > Viridiplantae > Streptophyta > Magnoliopsida > Poales > Poaceae > Aegilops > Aegilops speltoides. Next base: position 35,959,322 of record CM038141.1, on the reverse strand, counting down.
CTGGGTACTTCAATCGCTTGAATCAAGTGGGAGTTAATCTTCCAGATAGGATAGTGATTGGCAGAGTTCTCTAGTCACCATCACCAAGTTAGTAGAACTTTGTGATGAACTATAGTATGCAAGGGATGACGAAAACGATTCCCGAGCTCTTCGTGATGTTGAAACCGACGAAGGTAGAAATCAAGAAAGAGCATCAAGTGTTGATGATTGACAAGACCACTAGTTTCAAGAAAAGGGCAAAGGGAAAGAAAGGGAAACTTCAAGTAGAATGGCAAACAAGTTGTCACTCCCATGAAGAAGACCAAAGCTGGACCAAAGCCTGAAACTGAGTGCTTCTACTGCAAAGGAAATGGTCATTGGAAGCGCAAATGCCCTGAATATTTAATGGATAAGAAGGATGGAAAAGTGAACAAGGGTATATTTGATATACAAGTTATTGATGTGTGCCTTACTAGTGTTTATAGTAGCCCCTGAGTATTTGATACTTGTTCGGTTGCTAAGATTAGTAACTCGAAACAGGAGTTACAGAATAAACAAAGACTAGTTGAAGGGGAAGTGACGATGAGTGTTGGAAGTAGTTCCAAGATTGATATGATCATCATCGCACACTCCCTATACTTTTGGGATTAGTGTTAAACCTAAATAAATGTTATTTGGCGCTTATGCTTGAGCATGAATATGATTTGATCATGTTTATTGCAATACGGTTATTCATTTAAAGTCAGAGAATAATTGTTGTTCTGTTTACATGAATAAAACCTTCAATGGTCATACACCCAATGAAAATAGTTTGTTGGATCTCGATCGTAGTGATACACATATTCATAATATTGATGCCAAAAGATGCAAAGTTAATAATGATAGTGCAACTTATTTGTGGCACTGTCGTTTGGGTCATATCAGTGTAAAGCGCATGAAGAAACTCCATAAAGATGGATTTTCAAGAATCACTTGGTTATGAATCATTTGATACTTGCGAACCATGCCTTTTGGGCAACATGACTAAAACCCCATTCCCGGAACAATGGAACGAGCTACTCACTTATTGGAAATAATACATACCAATGTATGCGATCCGATGAGTGTTAAGGCTCGCGGCGTGTATCGTTATTTTCTGACCTTCACAGACGATTTGAGCAGATATGGGTATATCTACTTGATGAAACATAAGTCTGAAACATTTAAAAAGTTCAAAGAATTTCAGAGTGAAGTGGAAAATCATCGTAACAAGAAAAATAAAGTTTCTACTATCTGATCGTGGAGACGAATATTTGAGTTACGAGTTTGGTCTTCATTTGAAACAAAGTGAAATAGTTTCGCAACTCACGCCACCTGGAACACCACAATGTAATGGTGTGTCCGAACGTCGTAATCGTACTTTACTAGCACTACTAGGGAAAAGCCTAGCAGCAGCGCGGGTTTGGGCACCCTCAGTAGCGAGGGTACTGGCGCTACTAATAAGGCGCTACAGCTAACGTGTAGCAGTAGCGCGTGTTGACACACGCCATCGCTACACACCTAATTGTTGCAGCGATTTTGGGAAGGGCGCCATGGTATTAGCTGCAGCGCCGTTTGTGTAAGCGCCATCGGTAAGCCGCGCATCGCTAAATCCCCTCGCTACTACTAGTTTTATTAGTTTTTTCCCTGCAGATTTGTTTTTATTTGTTTTGCATTTGAATAGGCTTTATACAATAATCTTTAGCATATCATCCACATACAAATTTAATCATAGCATATACATACAATTAGTCTCATCAAATCATGTCATCATCATAATCATCATCCAACACAAAGTGGTCTCGATCTCGCCATCAATCTCGAAAATAGCGATACAAGTCTCGATTACTTGCAAATACATCGTCATCCATCTAAACAATGATATACATGAGAATAGCTATCACTTTGAGTACATGAGTTCAGATCCTCTCTCGCATTAGCGTGAACCTAAACTAAGCATCAAGGTCGCTCGGAAACCGAAAACCGTACACCTAGGCCTTTCACTCCGCCACTTGTCGATATATACTCTGGCGTAGCACTTCTTCGCCATTTATGATCTATGCACCTGCATCGTCACATGAGTCGATGATATGCAACATATATAGTTGAGCAACACAAAGAGACAGACTTGGCAAAAATAGAAACAACATATCATAAGCATAAATAACAAAGTTCATCGCACCCAAATGACCTAACTAGAGTGATTTTCGCTAGTCGAGGAGGACGGTTTAATTACATCACAAATAAAGTTTCACCGCATAACTCAAAGTTTTGTCATAAAAGAAACTATGGACTAAACGGACACATTGTCATATATCGACAATCACTCCAAAGATGTCGTGCCATCCATCCAAGTCGTGGAGATAGTCATCGAGCTTTGTGAAAGGCTTCATGTCGAGACGCTGAGAGGCTATCCATGTTCGGACGTCTTCTCGCGACATTTGTCCTTCTGCATGGAACATCCCTGTTTTTCCGATGACCTCATTCGTGATGATTTGGGCAAGTTCGCGCTGGATGTTATAGAACTCAGCTAGAAGTCGATGATCCTCGATATCTCCTATGTCCTTTGCCCATTGCAGAATATGCGCATCGCTAGATCTAGGTGCCATGTGAAGGTTCCGTGATCCCGTCGGTACTCCAGCATGTGGTGTAGGACATAGAATCCATCATTAAGAGAATCGCTCGGTTGTTTGGATGCAGCAGAAGTCGGTCTTATGGCTGAAGGCGTGCTGCCGCCTTTTCTTCTTGTCCCTAACATCTCCACCCCTTGCTTGGTAGTAAAACATAGCACCGTCGAGAACATCTTTGATGTGGGTGTAATCCTTTTGTGAATGTTCTTCGACGAGTCCAAGTAAAGAGCGTGGGAGAATCGGGGTAGAGGATGATGAGGACGGCGCGCCACCCCATGCAAAAATAAGTACACCTCAAATTAATTAGCCTCCACCGTGCAAATGAATTATTGAAATTGAAGGAAGGATAGCAGCGGATGACTTACACGGGATGATAAGGCACGAGAATCGCCTCCTTGTCCTTATTGGCGAGCATGAAACCGACGATGTAATCCTCGCAGATTCACGATGCCGTGCACAGACTCCCAAGAAGGCCTCGTGCATGTAGTACGGGTCAGCGACACGATATGAGCTATCTGCTCAACCCCAATGATGTAGCTCATGTGCAAGGCATAAAGGCGGACAAAAGTAAAATCCAGCTTCTTCACGTGAAACATGTCGAATATGTAATCGAATCGGAGGAAGAACTTATCCGCGGGAAGCCATTGACGCATTTACATTTGCTGCGGAACATTAACCACGAGAGTGGGTATCCTGGACCTTTCGAGGCGATGAGGCCTTTCTCTACCGCAGCACATCGTCATGAAGTCTCCTCGGATCGCCGAATCTGGCCCGTGGCGCTGTTTCGTAGGATTGGTTTACCGATATGCCATTTATCCGCATCGGGATATCTACACGGTCCCGAAGCCGAGGCTGCTGAGGCGGCTGGATCATAGAATCAGCTTTTTTGCCTTTCCTCGCTCTCTTCCTAGGCTTCTTTACACCGGATGGTCGTCAATAACGCGTTGAGACGGTAATTCAGGCACCGACTCATGATGCTCAAACCACGAGGAGGCGCCAGATAGACATACTGTTCAGTGCCATCGTCATCCTCATCCTCATCCATGGCGACGCCATCAGCCTCTAATGGAGCCACCTGCTTACCCGTCCGCTATCACCCAACCCGACACCCGACGCTAATTGGGTAGGTGGGGTGTTGATGTTCATACCTTGCTGAGGCTGCGTGCTCGTGGGTGTGCTCCCGCCGCCTCGCACGGCGCACTCTTTGGCCACAACAGACCCACCCATTGCAACAATCACCAAGCCGCCGCGGGTCTCGCCGTCATCCCCACTAGTATTAGAGGAGGCAAATTCTTGTGGCCCGGTTTGACACCGCCACGGAAACCTTGAAGACGCTCGGGGATCGGCGGTTGTGGAACAATGGTTCCTTCGCTCCATTATCGCCCCTTCCCCACGCCCACCTTCTTTCGCCGATGGTGTACAATATGGTGCACGGGTTTCGCTCGGCTGCAAATAAAAGTCTGCGACGTGAGACATCCGAAAGGCAACGAAAACGGAGATTATACATTTATATTGAAGGGGCGGTGTGGAAGATACCGTGAGGGCGCCGAGCTCAGCCAAAGAGGAGGCACCACCGAGCACGTCCGGTCGCGGCAGCGGTGCGGTAGCCGGTCTTGAGGCAGTGCGCAGCAGCCGCGGGGAGCAGTGCGGGAGCAGTGCGGGAGCAGTCGGGAGCTGGTGCGGGAGCATGTGCTGCCAAGAAGTCAGCAAGGGAAAGTCCTCTGCATTTTTTGGATTTTCCTTGTCCAAATGTGAACGCCCGTCACCAAGGAAGTAGATAAATCTGCAACCGCTGCTTTTTGCGGCAGCTATCTCTATTCTGATCGTGCGAGATGATTTCTTCTCAACCGCAATCTCAACCTTCTTGTCGATGCTTTCTTGCTTAACCTCCGCTTTTCCTTTCTCTCCTTCGTGGTCTCACGGTAGTACTTCTTCCACGTGGCGCCGCCTCCGACACCGCACGCGCCCATACGACGGTCGAGTATCCACCGTTGTCGTTTCAATATGTTCAACGCCGGTTGAATGGAGTGTCCCACTTGGCCTCGCCAATGCCTCGACGGCGAGTCGCTTTCGGCCGCAATCTGGCGTTGCTCTCTCGCAAAAGGCACAAGGATCGTTTACAAATATGACTAACGTGTGCAATCGAATTGATCGAAACTAAAATTACCAAGAGTCTCATGAACTCCGTAATGACCGGTGTTGTCTCATAAACCTTCTTCATGGGTCCCAACGGTGGCGGGCCCTCGGACGCCACGCCTGCGGGACGGTGAAATCCGCCAAGGGTCAGGATGCCTGCACTCGTGGCTTCGCGTCCTCCTTGGCCCATTTGGACCTCTTTCCGCCGTAACCACGGCTTCCGAGGTGGTGGGTCCCAATGTTCCTCTTTGAAGCCCCTTCATGTACTTAGACTTTTCTTTGGCAGCTTCGCCTCGCAAGCCTCCTTGAATATTTGAAACTGCTCTTCCGTGATTGTCGGACTTTCCTTTACAATCTCGGAGTAGGGTTCCCGTCGTTGATCTTTGCTTTCACTCGATTTTTCCAGCGCCAACGCTGCTAAACTTGGTCATGGCGTGTTTGTTTATCTTCTTCATTGCGGGTCATTGTCCGGATCTTCATAATCCTTCTCATTCCGCCCGGAACAAGAATATCTGGTGAAACTTCTTTAGGAGGGAGCTCCTCATATTTTCTATCTTCTTTAGATTCTCATCGTTGATGGTGGCGGTTGTCCGTATGATGCTTCCTCGGGCGCCTTTGGCTCAAAATTGCCGTTGTCCACCTCCGTGACCACCAGTCTAGTAGTCCTGAGTTTGTTAGGAACCCGTTGCCTCTTCGCTTTCGGTGCTACACGGATCCGCTCCCGAGGCAGCACCGGTCTCAGCGCCGGTCTCGATGCGGTCTCAATCTCAGCGCCGTGTCGATCTCAAGACCGGTCTGCGTGACGGTCTCAAACCGGTCTGCGTGTCGGTCTCAGCCCCGATGCGGGCCCAAAGAACAACATCTGCTGATCGTCGGTAAAGCTAAAAATTCGCTCGCGCCCGATAGACGCCGCCGCAATCACCGTAACCCTGTCCTTCATCGTTGCTAGCCATGTTTCCTATGATTAAATCTAGTCAATTAATTCTAGACCTAATAAAATGAATAATGACATAAAAGGACTATTGTTTTGCAGGAATGTTGACTCCTTCTTGGTACGGCAAATCCGGGCACTCGATATGTCCTAGTTTGTAGCACAAGTCATGCCGAAATTCACGGAAATTTCGCATGACCTTTGCTAAAAAGTGGACAAATCGAGAACCTGAAATTTGCCGGAATGAAATGAATCAACATTCCGCAAAACATAGGCCACTCAGCATCATTCCTCGAAACAACAAAGCCACCACTTGGGCACAATCGAACAACTTCAATGAAAAGATATGACATGACCACTTCAATGAAAAATAAAATTTGCCTAAATTCTTTTCCTTGAAAAATAGTGGTCTTTGAAAATCAAAACCTTTGCCAATCTACTTAACCTAGCTTCTTAATCCAACGAACCTAATTAACCTACCTATTTAACCTAGTTGGTTAATCTTGTTTACCTAGATAATTAACCCTAATTAAACTAGTTAACGCAGCTAGTTCTCTGTCAAAGCCTAAAATAAATTTCTGCACTAATTAACATGGATAATTAACCTAATTAAACTAGTTAACCTGACTAGTTCTCTGTCATAGCCCTAACTAAGTTTTTGCACTAACCTAGATAATTAACCTAATTAAACTAGTTAACCTAACTACTTCTCTGTCAATGCCCTAACTAAATTTTTACCCTAAAACCTAGATAATTAACCTAATTAAAACTGGCTAACCTATGCATGAGAGAGAGAGGGGGTGGGGCTTACAGATGATGGCTCCGTGGTGGCGACGGAGGCAGTGTGGTGGCGAGGGAGGCAGAGGCGCCTCCGTGACGGCGAGGAGGCAGGGCGCCTCCGGTGACGGCGAGGAAGGTGGCGCCGACGGCGGCTCGGTGGCGTTGACGAGGCCGCAGCGGCTCCGTGGCGTTAGGCGGCTCGTGTCGCCGACGGCAAGACGGCTGATGGCGCTGCTCGTCGGCGGCGGCGTGTGGGGCGACGAATCGGGGAGACGGCGGCGCGCGCGGGGTGGGGTTTGTGGGATTTGGGGGAACTGGTGGCCGGGGCGGGGGAAACGGTTTTTTGGCTAAGTCAAACTTAGCGGTAGCGCGTTTCGCAAAACGCGCTATAGCTAAGTTAGCTATAGCGCTTTCCCCAAAACGCGCTGCTGCTATAGCTAATTTCCTAGTCTGTTTCTATAGCGGGGGTCTAGGGCATGCGCTGCAGCTACGTTAGCTATAGCGCCTCTTACAAACAAACGCTGCTGCTATGCCTTCCTTCGATTTTTCACTTTTTCGTTTATTTTGCTTTACATTTTATTTTTCCCTTTCTCCTTTTTCTATTTCTTTCATTTTCATTTAAATTTCTATTTGTTTATCATCTTATTTTATTTTTGTTAGTAGTAGCGCTCTTCCACGGAAACGCTGCTAACTCGTGATGTAGCAATGAGCGCGTTCCTTCTAAGATCGCCATCGCTATGCGTAGCCTAGCATTCTACCAATGGGAATATTAGTAGTAGTGCTTTTTGGTCAACAGGCGCTACTGCTAAGTTTGTGCCTGTAGCGCGGTTTCTAGTAGCTCGCTACTGCTAAATAGCACTAGCGTTGTTTTTTGAACCGCGCTGCTGCTAAGATTCTGTGTATAGCCTTTTCCCCAGTAGTGTAGATATGGTGCGATCTATGATGTCTCTTATCAGTTTACCACTATCGTTTTGGGGTTATGCATTAGAGAAAGCTGCATTCACATTTAATAGGGCACCATCTAAATCTGTTGAGATGACACCGTCTGAACTATGGTTTAAGCAGTAAACCTAAGCTGTCGTTTCTTAAAGTTTGGAGTTGCGATGCTTATGTGAAAAAGGTTTTCAACCTGATAAGCTCGAACTCAAATCGGAGAAGTGCGTCTTCATAGAATACCCAAACGATACTGTTGGGTACACCTTCTATCACAGATCCGAAGGCAAAACATTCGTTGCTAAGAATAGATCCTTTCTAGAGAAGGAGTTTCTCTCGAAAGAAGTGAGTGGGAGGAAAGTAGAGCTTGATAAGGTAATTTGTACCTTCTCCCGAATTGGAAAGTAGTTCATCATAGAAATCAGTTCCAGTGATTCCTACACCAATTAGTGAGGAAGTAATGATGATGATCATGAAACTTCAGATCAATTTACTACAAAACCTCGTAGGTCTTCCAAAGTATAGTCCGCACCAGAGTGGTACAGTAATCCTATTCTGGGAGTCATGTTACTAGACCATGATGAACCTATGAACTATGAGGAAGCGATGATGAGCCCAGATTCCGCGAAATGGCGTGAGGCCATGAAATCTGAGATGGGATCCATGTATGAGAACAAAGTGTGGACTTTGGTGGAGTTCCCCGATGATCGGCAAGCCATATTGTATAAATGGATCTTCAAGAGGAAGACATATGTTGATAGTAGTGTTACTATCTACGAAGCTCGACTTGTCGTAAAAAGTTTTTCGACAAGTTCAAAGTGTTGAGTACAATGAGATTTTCTCAACTGTAGCGATGCTTAAGTCTGTCCGAATCATGTTAGCAATTGCCACATTTTATGAAATCTGGCAAATGGATGTCAAAACTGCATTCCTTAATGGTTTTCTTAAAGAAGAGTTGTATATGATGCAACTAGAAGGTTTTGTCAATCCTAAAGGTGCTAACAAAATGTGCAAGCTCCAGCGATCCATCTATGGACTGGTGCAAGCATCTCAGACTTGGAATATATGCTTTGATAAGTTGACCAAAGCATATAGTTTTATACAGACTTGCGGTGAAGCCTGTATTTACAATAAAGTGAGTGGGAGCACTACCGCCTTTCTGATAAATATATGTGAGTAACATATTGTTGATCAGAAATGATATAGAATTTTTCTGGAAAGCATAAAGGAGTATTTGAAAGGAGTTCTTTAAAGAAAGACCTCAGTAAAGCTACTTACATATTGAGCATCAAAATCTATTGAGATAGATCAAGACGCTTGATAAGTTTTTCAATAAGTACATACCTTGTCAAGATTTTGAAGTAGTTCAAAATGGAACAGTCAAAGAAAGAGTTCTTGTCGGTGTTGCAAAGGTGTGAAATTGAGTAAGACTCAAATCCTGACCACGACAGAAAATAGAAAAGAGAATGAAAGTCATTCCCTATTCCTCAGTCATAGGTTCTATAAAGTGTGCTATGCTATGTACCAGACCTATTGTATACCTTGTTCTGAATTTGGTAAGGGAATACAGTAGTGATCTAGGAGGAGATCACTGGACATTGGTCAAGAATATCCTTAGTGAGGACTAAGGAAATATTTCTTGATTATGGAGGTGATAAAAGAGCCCGTCGTAAAGAGTTACATCGGTGCAAGCTTTTACACCGATCCAGATGACTCTAAGTCTCAATCTAGATACATATTGAAAGTGAGAGCAATTAGCTAGAGTAGCTCCGCAAGAGCATTGTAGACATAGAATATTTGCAAAATACATACGGCTCAATGTGATGACTCGTTGACTAAGCTTCTCTCACGAGCAAAACATGATCACACCTTAGTACTCTTTGGGTGTTAATCACATAGCTATGTGAACTAGATTATTGACTCTAGTAAACCCTTTGGGTGTTGGTCACATGACGATGTGAACTATGGGTGTTAATCATATACAGATATGAATATTGGTGTTAAATCACATGGCGATGTGAACTAGATTATTGACTCTAGTGCAAGTGGGAGACTGAAGTAAATATGCCCTAGAGGCAATAATAAAGTTATTATTTATTTCCTTATTTCATGATAAATGTTTATTATTCATGCTAGAATTGTATTAACCGGAAACATAATACATCTGTGAATACATAGACAAACATAGTGTCACTAGTATGCCTCTACTTGACTAGCTCGTTAATCAAAGATGGTTAAGTTTCCTAACCATAGACATGAGTTGTCATTTGATTAACAGGATCACATCATTAGGAGAATGATGTGATTGACTTGACCCATTTTGTTAGCTTAGCACTTGATCGTTTAGTATGTTGCTATTGCTTTCTTCATGACTTATACATATTCCTATAACTATGAGATTATGCAACTCCCGTTTACTGGAGGAACACTTTGTGTGCTACCAAACATCACAACATAACTGGGTGATTATAAAGGAGCTCTACAGGTGTCTCCGAAGGTACATGTTGAGTTGGCGTATTTCGAGATTAGGATTTGTCACTCCGATTGTCGGAGAGGTATCTCTGGGCCCTCTCGGTAATGCACATCACTATAAGCCTTGCAAGCAATGTGACTAATGAGTTAGTTGCGGGATGATGCATTACATAACGAGTAAAGAGACTTGCCGGTAACGAGATTGAACTAAGTATTGAGATACCGACGATCGAATCTCGGGCAAGTAACATACCGATGACAAAGGGGACAATGTATGTTGTTATGCGGTTTGACCGATAAAGATCTTCGTAGAATATGTAGGAGCCAATATGAGCATCCAGGTTCTGCTATTGGTAATTGACCGGAAACGTGTCTCGGTCATGTCTACATTGTTCTCGAACCCGTAGGGTCCGCACACTTAAGGTTTCGATGACAGTTTTATTATGAGTTTATGAGTTTTGATGTACCGAAGGAGTTCGGAGTCCCGGATGAGATCGGGGACATGACGAGGAGTCTCGAAATGGTTGGGACATAAAGATCGATATAATGGACGACTATATTCAGACATCGGAAAGGTCCCGAGTGATTCGGGTATTTTTCGGAGTACAAGAGAGTTACGGGAATTTGCCGGGGAGTATATGAGCCTTTTTGGGCCATACGGGAATAGAGGAGAGAGGCCAAAAGGAAGGAGGCTTGCGCCCCCCCCTCTGGTCCGAATTGGACAAGGGGTGCATCCCCCTTTTCCTTTTCCCTCTCCTACTCCAACAAGGAAAGGAGGAGTCCTACTCCCGGTGGGAGTAGGACTCCGCCCTTGGCGCGCCCTCCTCTTGACCGGCCGCCTCCCCCCTTGCTCCTTTATATACGGGGGCAGGGGGCACATCTAGACACACAACAATTGATCTCTTGATCTCTTAACCGTGTGCGGTGCCCCCCTCCACCATAGTCCTCGATAATATTGTAGCGGTGCTTAGGCGAAGCCCTTCGACGGTAGAACATCAAGACCGTCACCACGCCGTCGTGCTGACGGAACTCTTCCCCGACATTCTGCTGGATCGGAGTCTGGGGATCATCATCGAGCTGAACGTGTGCTAGAACTCGGAGGTGCCGTAGTTTCGGTGCTTGATCGGTCGGGCCGTGAGGATGTACGACTACATCAATCGCGTTGTTCTAACGCTTCCGCTTTCGGTCTACAAGGGTACGTGGATAACACTCTCCCCTCTCGTTTCTATGCATAACCATGATCTTGCATGTGCGTAGGAATTTTTTTGAAATTACTACGTTCCCCAACATATAAAACATAAGAGACATGAGTTTTCCATCTTGGATCTCATTGGCACTCTTGATGTGGAAGAAAAGGCGAGAGCAAAGGACACACGTGCTCGAGGTATTGAGGGAGGATCTAGTGCCAATCTGGTACAGAAGAAGAACTTCCAGCCCCACAAGTTCAAGAACAAGGGCAAGTTTGATGGCAAAGCAAAGTTTGATGGGAAGAACAAGGTTGTGCAACACAAGAACTTCAAGAAGATGAATGACAAGAATGAAGGTGTTTGTCATGTGTGTGGGGATTCTGATCATTGAGCTCCAAGTTGCCCTAATCTCTATGCACTACTAGGGAAAAAGCCTATACATAGAATCTTAGCAGCAGCGAGGGTTAAAAAACCTCGCTACTGCTACTTACTAGCAGCGCAGGTTTTTAAACCTCGCTACTACTAAGTTGATAGCAGCAGCGCGGGTTTGTAACCCTCGCTACTACTAAGCGGTCTCTACCGTGCCCCCCGGGATATGCCATAGTAGTAGCGCGGGTTTTTAACCCTCGCTACTACTAAGTTGATAGCAGATGGCGGGTTTTAACCTCGCTACTACTAAGTGGCCCCGGACCATGCCATAGTAGTAGCGATGGTTATAAACCCGCCATCTGCTATCAACTTAGTAGTAGCGAGGTTAAAACCCGCCATCGCTAATCGCCCCGCCATAGTAGTAGCGCGGGGTATGGCCTATTTGTCAAAGTCTACCCCCCCGGTGGACCGCCTTTTCAGTTTTTAAAAAAATAAAAGAAAATGATAAAAATGTCAAAAAAAAAGAAAATAAGTTTCCCATGTGATATGTGGTCTAGTTGTTGGGAAAATTTACAAATACGAATTTCGACTTTATTTGCAAAATCTCTCTAGAAATTTGTAAAATGGCCATAACTTTTGCATACGAACTCGGATGAAAAAGTTTTTTATATGAAAAATCATCTACTCGAAAAGTTACATCCGGACTTCACTAGTATCCAAAACCATGTGTTGTACTGGTTTCTATTGTGGCCTGTGAATTAGCATGTGCAAGGAGTTAGCTCATTTTCTTATGGTATGTTCTAACTACTAGAGAACATTCAAGCCCTTCCAACAGGATACCATTAAGAAAAGGGGACACTGGCATTAATAAGTATTCGTCACGGCATACTGCTAAACAAGCAATAAATTTAAAGCATGTGTACTGCTGAAATTGAACAACTAAATTCAGATATTACATGTCGGTTGACAAGTTCCTAAATACTTTCGATTAGTTCAAGATCTGCTCTTTTAGGATGAATAACTCACATTCTGCTTGTCTCCATGACAAATAATCACAAAGAATCTTTGCCTTTGGGTAACATAGAACCTCTGCCTCAAACTGTGGTGGCTGCACTAGTTCTTTATTTACTTTCCAGTTCAGCATGTAAAAATAAGTGAAACATGAACATGAAGAAAGGTTTAATTTGCATAAGAAGTTGCATATCTTATCAAAGGCTAGACCAGTTGAAAACAAATACCGTAAAAATTCATAAAACTAAATAAGTACCTCTCATCTCTTTGATATAATTTGGTGTTCTCTTGGAGGGAACACAAAGCTGCAACAATAACAAAAAATAAACACATACTGTTTGAACCCCGTTAAACATTTTTAAAATCCTCAAAAACCTAACAGAAAAAAAAGTTACGGGGCTTTTAAGATCTGGAGGCAAAAAAATTCAAAAAAAATCAGTTTTTTTAATTTTTGTTAAATCTGGTCAAACTATGGTTAAACTAATTATTCAAGAATATTAGTGTTACTAATTAATTATTTTAGTTTTTTTTGAATTTTGGTCAAATCTGGTCAAACTGTGGTCAAATCTGGTCAAACTGTGGGTCAAACTAATTATTCAAGAAATATTAGTGTTACTAATTTTTTAGAACAATAGTTTCAAACTCAAACAGTGAAATGTGTCACTACATGCTCAAGCTAAATTCCTGAGGTTAATAGGATTGACATCTTACTATTGTGAGGAAAACAACAAGTGCAGAGTTGGAAACGAGGGAGAATAGAACCCGGAAGTTAAGCGTGCTCAGGCTGGAGTAGTGAGAGGATGGGTGACCGTCCGGGAAGTTAGATGATTTGGAATGATGAGGGGTGATTAGAGATTAAATTCAGCAGCGATGATGGGTGATTAGAGATTTGAGGTTAAAATAATTCAGAAATTTGAAAATTAGGGGAAAAAATCAGAAAAAAATTCAAAAAAATTCAATTTTTTTTCCAGAGATTACAGATTAGTAGTAGTGCGGGTTCTTACCCACGCTACTGCTATACGTTAGTCTATGGCGGGTGGCACCCGCCATCGCTATAAGTTAGTCAGAAGCGCCTTATTAGTAGCGCCGGCCCCCGCGCTACTAATAGGCCCAAAACCTGCGCTGCTGCTAGGCTTTTCCCTAGTAGTGATGACAAGCGTCATCCTAGGAAAGGCGGCAAGACCGCTAATGTTGTCATTGGAGACACTGACATGAAGGGTGCTGGGCATGGTATATTTCCCACTATTCTTTCAATATGTCATTCTCCTGATTGGTTGATTGACACGGGTGCTAATGTGCATGTATACGGTGATATTTCTACGTTTTCGTCTTATCAGACCGCAGGGACTTCAACCGTGCTGATGGGCAACGATTGAAGTGCTTTTGTCATGGTGTTGGCATGGTCGATCTGAAGTTTACTTCGGGGAAGATCGTGCGGCTGAAGAACGTGCATTATGTCCCCTCCGTCAATAAAAATCTTGTTAGCGGATCTCTTCTGTGTAGAGATGGTTACAAGCTTGTCTTTGAGTCGAATAAATTTGTAATATCCAAGTATGAAACATTTGTTGGTAAAGGCTATGAGTTAGGAGGCCTGTTTCGTTTATCCTTGTCAGACATTTGCAATAAAGATGTTAATTGATGACCCACAAGTGTTGGCAATCTATCGTAGTCCTTTTGATAAGTAAGAGTGTCGAACCCAACGAGGAGCAGAAGGAAATGATAAGTGGTTTTCAGTAAGGTTTTCTCTGCAAGCACTGAAATTGTAGGTGATAGATAGTTTTGTGATAAGATAAATAGTAACGAGCAACAAGTAAATAAGGTAAATAAAGTGCAGCAAGGTGGCCCAATCCTTTATGTAGCAAAGGATAAGCCTGGACAAATTCTAATAATGATAAAGGAGCTCCCGAGGACACATTGGGAATTATCGTCAAGCTAGTTTTCATCAAGTTCATACGATTCACGTTCGGTACCTTGATAATTTGATATGTGGGTGGACCGGCACTTGGGTACTGTCCTAACTTGGACAAGCATCCCACTTATGATTAACCCCTATTGCAAGCATCCGCAACTACAAAAAGAAGTATTAAGGTAAACATAACCACAGCATTATGCGTATGGATCCATATCAGCCCCTAACGAAGCAACGCATAAACTAGGGTTTAAGCTTCTGTCACTCTAGCAACCCATCATCTACTTATTACTTCCTCATGCCTTCCTCTAGGCCCAAATAATGGTGAAGTGTCATGTAGTCGACGTTCACATAACACCACTAGAGGAAAAGACAACATGCATCTCATCAAAATATCGAACGAATACCAAATTCACATGACTACTAATAGCAAGACTTCACCCATGTCCTCAGGAACAAACGTAACTACTCACAAAGCATATTCATGTTCATAATCAGAGGAGTAATAATATGCATAAAGGATCTGAACATATGATATTCCACCAAGTAAACCAAATAGCATCAACTGCAAGGAGTAATCAACACTACTAGCAACCCACAGGTACCAATTTGTGGTTTTGATACAAGATTGGATACAAGATATGAACTAGGGTTTTGAGAGGAGATGGTGCTGGTGAAGATGTTGATGGAGATTGACCCCCTCCCGATGAGAGGATCGTTGGTGATGACGTTGGTGATGATTTCCCCCTCCCGGAGGGAAGTGTCCCCGGCAGAACAGCTCCGCCAGAGCCCTAGATTGATTCCGCCGAGGTTCCGCCTCGTGGCGGCGGAGTTTCGTCCCGTAAGCTTGCCCACGATTTTATCCATGGTAGAAGTGATGATATAGCAGAAGATGGACGCCGAAGACCCACCAGGGGGCCCAGGAGATAGGGGGCGCGGCCTATAGGGGGGAACGCCCCCTGTCTCCTGGATAGGGTGTGGGCCCCCTCGCCTATTTCTTTCGCTCAGAAATTCTTATTAAATCCAAAAAGTTGTTTCGTGGAGTTTCAGGACTTTTGGAGCTGTGCAGAATAGGTTTCCAATGTTTGCTCCTTTTCCAGCCAGAATTCCAGCTGCCGGCATTCCCCCTCTTCATGGTAAACCTTGTAAAATAAGAGAGAATAGCCATAAGTATTGAGAGATAATGAGTAATAACAGCCCATAATGCAATAAATATTGATATAAAAGCATGATGCAAAATGGACGTATCAACTCCCCCAAGCTTAGACCTCGCTTGTCCTCAAGCGGAAGCCGAAATCGAAAAATATGTCCACATGTTTAGATATAGAGGTGTCGATAAAAATAAAATACGAACATGAGGGCATCATGATCATTGTAATAACAGCAAGATATATAGATTTTGTCATATGATTTCCTATGCTCAAGTAACAATCAATTCACAATGTCAAGTATGGTTCAAAAACTTCATTGGGAACTAACAAACTATAATCTCAGTCATTGAAGCAATTGCAATTTATCGTAATATCATAAAGAGTCAATAATAGAGCTTTTCAGCAAGCTCACATACTCAACTATCTCGTAGTTTCCTACAACTGCTAACACTCACGTAGTACTTGTGGTTATAGAGTTTCAGCCGGACACTGAGAAAGATAGGGCTTATTGTGTTGCCTCCCAATGTATTCACCTTTAGGTGATGTTAACAATAATAGCCTATGCTAACTTACATCCAATTGGATATATATATATATCATGATCTTTCAAACACGAGGAGCTTGCCAAAGGATAAAATAAAAAGGGAAAGGTGAAGATCACCTTGACTCAAGTATAAAGTAAAAACATAAAGTAAAAGATAGGCCCTTCGCAGAGGGAAGCAGAGGTTGTCATGCGCGTTTAGGGTTGATGCACAAAATCTTAATGCAAAAGAATGTCACTTTATATTGCCCCTTGTATGTGGACCTTTATTATGCAGTCCGTCGCTTTTATTACTTCCACAACAAGTTCGTACAAAGCTTATTTTCTCTGCACTAATAAGTCATACATATTTAGAGAGCAATTTTTATTTCTTGCACCGATGACAACTTACTTGAAGGATCTTACTCAATCCATAGGTAGGTATGGTGGACTCTCATGGCAAAACTGGGTTTAAGGATATTTGGAAGCACAAGTAGTATCTCTACTTGGTGCAAGGAATTTGGCTAGCATGAGGGGAAAGGCAAGCTCAAAGATGTTTGGAGGGTCAATGACAATATACTTTAAGCGATATGTCGGAAAACATAAACCATTACAACTAGTGCGTAACCGGCATTAGCACCGTTCAGAGGTTTATAGTGCCGGTTACATAACCGCACTAATTAGTGGTCACTAAAGGCCCCTCTTTAGCACCGGTTCAGACGAACCGGTGCTAAAGGGCTACCACGTGGCACGAGCCAGCTCCGGGACTGAGTTTTTAGTACCGGTTTGTAAGACCAACCGTACTATAAGGTTTGGAGGGTTTTAGTTTTATGATTTCTTTTTCATTTAATTTTGTGTTTCCATTTTAATTCTTTTTAGCTTGCTGGTATTTTACGATACTACACATTGTACATGTTATGCATATATATATATATATATATATACATATAATTTCTAGTAGAACCAATCATGCATATATATATCACATCAATGTCTCACAAATTAAACCACCATATTAATTAATTCACACATACACACATGTACAGATATATACAATTTCTCCTACATATGAATGTTGCCTTCGGAGCCAGTCTAATTGGTGCCTTTGGAGCACGATGACAATTGAAAGTGGTTTTCATTGGGGCGGTAGCGGGTAATAGAATTCTCCATTCGGATTTATGACCTGGTCGAGCAAAAATCCCGCTATTTCCTCTTGAAGTGCTTCTACGCTCCGCTTCTATGAGCTTCTCCGCACCTCTTTGAACTGTTAAGAAGGAGATCAATATGCATGTGTATTAGTTGTGTGACTAGCTAGATATCGATAATGGTGTAAAATTGTGAATAGTGTTCGACAAGCGCACCCATTGTTGTCTTTGAGATCTGCTTCTTTGGACGCCATCATGCGGATATTCTCGCAAACACGAATGCACACAGATCAGACCGCACCACCTGCTTGGGCCTTTACGAGAATGGAATTTGATCAGATAAAAATTAATCAAGCATGATAATTAAAGAGATGGCAGCTAGCTAGCTAGCTAGCTAGTACTACTTAATTACTTACCTTGGGTTGAAACCATTCAAGCTTTTGTTTCCACGGGCCGGGCGTGACGCTGATGAATCTTGCCCAAGCCCTGCCCGCCGAAAAAAGAAAATGAATAAAGGTGTTATTAAATAGTTCATATCATGAAATGACGAACTAAATAGGCCAAGATATATAGTTAATAATGATTGAAATTACCTGTTGACTATCCCATACAAGATGTTAAAGTCAGTGTTTTTGGGACTAGTGAGTCGAGTACTTCAACTATTCCGGCGTCAACTTTAATGATACACAAGACCCAGTGAAATCTGCATATGCACACAAGTTTACATGTCTTAATTAAGCGGGCATATGTTAGCAAAAACATGTAGCTATAGCTAGTAGGCAAAAACAGAGAATTTGTAGTACAAGACAGTGTGACTCACCCAAAGTTGTAAGGAAGTAGTATATCTTCATTGTATTTGAGGCGCTTCAAGAACTCTAGCATGCTGCTTTCTACTTCCTTTGCATGATGTTCATTTATCTTCCATGTGAATTCATTAACGGTGTTTGGGTCAATGAACCCAATTCCATAGCGTCCACCTTTTCTCATTTCATATATCTTCATCCTGCATAATACCGCAGAAAAGAATATATATAGTGAGGATAATTACAGGTAATGATTGATCTCAAAAGGATCACTACAGCTAGCTTGAGACTTAAATTATAGAAAGAAATCACTTACACACAATAGCAACCGATTTATAGATTTGTCGAGTGCTTCCTTATTGTATAACTGAAACAGTTCTAAATACTCAACGGACCCAGCTTTCTCATGGTAGTAATGGTCCTCCTTGACATTCACCATGAGGGACACTCGATCTGAAATCTTGGTAATGTTCATGTACCATTGATGCAATTCATACATTCTCGTTGGGAGGTTCTTGACCTTGTCCGGCGCGACCAAAGGTTGGCCCCTGACATATTGCCGCTTTACTTCATCCTCTCTAAGCAAAGGCATGGGCTCGATCTCGAGGAGTTGTCCAACAGTGATGTTGAGAACTTCAGCCTGCATTATATGCTCCTCCATTATTACCACATTGCCCACCTCGAACATGCAATCGTTTGCCCACAATAATATTGGGGCGCAGATCGTCACCTGTTGTTGGCACAACAAGCGAGGGATCGATTATACTTTGTTCTCCCACCGGGAATGGTTTTCCGCATTTTTGGCAGCTGCTTCTTGTTTGCTCGATCCCGATGTAGACGTGCTCGCCTCCCTTTGTAGACGTGCTCGATTTAACTTCCTGATGTGGCGCTCATAGTCTGTGTCAACAGGCTTGGAAGCTGGTGGTTGAGCCATACGAATGAAGTGGTCAATCGTTTCCGCAGGCAGTTTCTCCTTTGGCGGCGGTGGCGGTTTCGGTGCAAAATGGGCTTCCACCTCGGCCTTCGATATGGCTGTGATTTCCTCCTCGGACTTGTCATAAGACCTCTACGGAAGAGGCTTCAGGCTTGGACCATATTTATACCGCTTGCCTCCGCCTGTACTTCCTGCACTACCTCGACTCGTACGGCTACGCACCAGAGCTGCGGGGTGTCTCTGCGATTGCTGAGGCGGCGGAGATGGCTGACGGGACTGAGTTTGACGAGGAGGAGTGGCCTGAGGTTGTGCCGGACTTGGAGGAGGAGTGGACATCTGACGCTGTGGCGGACTTGGAGGAGGAGGATTGTCCTGACACTTTGCCGGACTTCGAGGAGGAGGATTGTCGTGAAACTTTGCCGGACTTGGAGGAGCGGGAGTCTGCTGACTCGGTGGCGGACTTCGACGAGGACTCGGGTGACGCGGTGTCGGTGGCCTTGGAAAGATGATGCAATCCTTTTTCCATAGGATGATACGATGTTTGGCCTCTCCGAGAAAGCGCCGTCACCTCCAAAGAATGTCAAGTCAGTAGCCCGAATATGGGTCCAGCACCTCATCAACCACGACACGAGCAAAGCCCGCTGGAATCGGGTTGCAATGGAAGGTTGCCTCGGGGGGATTTGTGAAAGCACAGCCGTCCGCCACCTTCATGGATATGTTCTTCATTTTGACGTGTAGCTCGCAGTTAGTGTTCTCCGTGATGTCATCCACGGGGTATCTACCCAGCATTGGGTCATCCGGGACGGAACCCACGCTGCTTCTCGGCATGGATGGGCCGGTGCTATCCAATGCTGGATCATTCGCTAGCTGCTGCAGCTGCTGAGACCCCCTTTGATGGGTAAGTGAGTCGATCTGCTCCTGCTGCCGCTGGAATTTGACTGCCAATTCCGCTTGACTTGCTTCTAGGCCTTGAAGGCGTTCATAGTCCCGCTTCCTCTGCTCCTCCTCCATCTTCCTCTTCTTCTCCTCCGCAATCTTCTTTCTCGCACGGGTTCTCGTAGTCATTGTTCCAATCAAAACCCTCATACCACGGCAGAGCGCCTTGCCTCGTGTTCTTCCCGGTGTTCAGGATTTCCCGAGTGGCACGCGTAAGCTCGTCGTTCTCTCTGTTGGGCTGGAACACCCCGTTCGTGCCTCTTCTATTGCAACAAGTATCGCATCGTCGGCTCCTTCAGACTTGCCCTCGTCAAACATTTCGCCTCCCGTCCAACTCCCCCATGCGCATAGAACTAAGTCCCGACCTGGCGGGCCAGCTCTTAGTAGCCGGAGTGACACCTGCATCCTCCATCTCTTTCTCGACTTATCCCACTTAGGCATTGCCACCGCATAGCCACCGCCCCACTTATGGAACTTATCCTTTTTTCGCATTCTTCTTGTTTATTCTCGACCGTTCCTTAGCTAATTCGAATCCTTGAATTTCACGAAATTGGCCCAATGATCACGTTGGTTCTCCAAAGTGTTCCTTGAATACTGGAGTCTTCCTTCCTCCGCTTACGCATTTGTTCCATTCACCATTCTTGTAGTTCTTGAATGCAGTCACCATCATCTTAAGAGCAGCCTCTTAGACTTTCTCGCACATCCACTTCGTGAAATGATCCGGTAGGGTGAAATGTTCCATGAGAGTATCCCAAAGCGATCTTTTGATTCTTGTTGACATAAGTAACATCTAGACGTGGCTTTGCCGGGCGCTCTCCATTCTTGAAGTTTGATCGAGTTGGTCCTTCACAAGAACTCTGCAGACCGATTTAACTAACTTGTCCGCAATCTTCTTAGGCGCTATTGGTTTGCCAAGAGGGCCGCATGCCTCGATATTGTACTTTACGCCCGCTTCAACTTTTGTTCGGGCCTCGTTTAATCCTTTTGTCTCAAGATTTGCTCGATCCGGATGGCTGAAAGAACAAAGATCGATTCATTAATATATCTTCAAGTCATTTAAAATGTGATGATCACCAGATGCCTCGCTTATATAAATATATATACCTCGTCGGTGTTTGTTGTTTCAGGATCATGTTCTTCGTCATCGCTATAATCATTCATGACTTCGTCGTGATCAAATATCATATCACCCTCTCCGTTTGTTTAGAAATTCGAGCCGTCATAATCTTCTTCATTTTGATTATCATCGCCTCACAGATCATATCGAACATGGTCTGTTCTCCTCTCTGTCGGTATTGTGCGCCGTAGCTTTTGTTTAACTAATCCAAAAGAAATATAAAACAATTTAGTATTCAAATCTCAATTATAGATATAATCTCAATACATCGTCCGAATAATAGATATAATCTCAATACATCGTCTAGAATAATAGATATAATCTAGAATACATCGTCCGAATAATAGATATAATCTCGAATACATCGTCCGAATAATAGATATAATCTCGAATACATCGCCTCGAATAATATATAATATTGAATAGTACATCACTGGCTATTAGCTAATAAAGATCGAATACTACGAAAGAATCTACGACACTCGCGTTCCTCCGGCGCGGCAAAGGACACCCAAAGAGAAGGAACCTCACAGATCATAGCTGAAGTGAGATCCCAAGATATCGCCACGTATTGGAGAACTCGCCGCCTCTAACGCAACCATGTAGCGATGGACGTGCTCGTCCTCCTCCCCGACACGGTGACGTACCACCTCCGGCGGGCCGGGTCCTCCGCACCGAAATCGCCCACGCGAACGCCACCAAACGAGATCGTGGTCGACGATCGACCCGCGGCCGGGTTCTCGTCAAGCGGCGCGCCTCCAAGCAGCACCTCCCAGTGCCAGCCAGGCGAGCCAGTCCGGACATGGGTCGGCTGGGCGTCGTCATGACGGGTCGACGGCGAGGATGCGGGCGGTCATCGTCGAGAACAAATACTAGCTATATGCCCATAAAAAGTAACATTTTTTAATGATTGAATTTTGATAACTAAATTTTCTAACATTTCTATATATATAACTAACATTTCTATAACATTTCTAACAATGCTATATATAACTAACATTTCTATAACATTTCTAATATTTTAGAACTAAAAACAGAAAAAAATTATAACATTTCTATATATATAACTAACATTTTTATAACTATTTCTATAACTAAAAACAGAAAAATTTCTAACAATTCTAACTTTTTATAACTATATATTACTATAACTAAAAAACAGAAAAATTTCTACAATTTCAAACATTTCTAACAAATCTAACAATTCTAACAAATCTAACAATTTCTTAAAACAGAAAAATCTATAACTAAAATGTATGTGTGTGTGTGTGCACCGCTCACCGGCGGCGAGAGCGACGGGGCGCAAGGGCGACGGGATTTGGCGACGGCAAGCAGGCACGACGGGACGGGACGACGGGTCGGGGCGAAGGGCGGCGAGGCGGCGAGCAAGGCAGCGGCGGCGACGGAGGCGACGATGGGGACGGGCGGCGACGACAAGGACGGGCGGCGACGACGGGACGGGCGGCGGCGGCGGCGCGACGGGACGGGCGGCGGCGGGGCGGCGACGGCAACGGTGCAGAGGAGAAGAAGCAGAGGAGATGAGAAACCGATTTAAATTTTGAAGTGTTTACTTATATAGAAGGCAACTTAGTACGGTTGGAGCCACCAACCGTACTAAAGGTCTGTTTTAGCCAGGCCAAGCGGTGGAAGCGACCCCTTTAGTACCGGATCGTGGCACAAACCGGTACTAAAGGGGCCTTTAGTACCGGTTTGTGCCACCACCCGTACTAAAGGGGTGCACAAGCGCAGTGCGTGTTGAAGTTTAGTCCCACCTCGCTAGTCGAGGGCTACCGTGACCGGTTTATAAGCCCAGTCGGTAGCTCTCTCGCTCCTCTCCTAATCAGGCCTCTGGGCCTACCTGTCCTCCTCGCCTTGTGGGCCTATCTGGGCCTTGGGGCCTGCATCCTGGCCCAATGAAAGGTTGTGTCGCTAGTCGATGCAGCCGCTTTGGCCCGTATGTATGGCGGGCTTTTTTTTATTATTTTTTGTTTTATTTATTTTTGAGTTGTTTTTGTTGTATTTAGAGTTTCTTTGTGAATATTTTTGCTTTAGGTACAAAAATTACAAACTTTCTCTTAGTGCCGGTAGATTTCAAATTTGAATAGTTTAAATTTTGAATTATTTGAAATTTGTGTGAATCACTAGTTTGTGAATAACTTAACTTTGAAAAATGTTTTTCCAAAGATTCTTTTTCTTATGTTCAATATTAGTGTGTTTTATCATTATATTCAATTTAGTAATGCTTAGGTTATTTAAAAAATGAAATGCCTTTGTAACAGTTCAGTTTTCGTCGGAAACCCTGATACTTCGAAAGTGATTGTCCATTTTGTACACGAAGTGCATCCAGTTTTTGTCGTAACCCTCTCTACTTTCTTGCACATGCTATTTGTATGAAATTATGATACCATGCCAACTTTCAACCTTTTCTGAGTTCAATTGAATTGCTTTTCAATTTCAGGGTCATTTAATGGAAAAATCAGTAAATGCATGAAAAGAATTTGTTTGCACATAAAATTTCTTCGCGTTTCAAATGCCAAAACACATAACTACCCTAACTATTACAGACATTCCCTCCGGGTGTGAAACACGAAGAAAGTGATGATAGTGAAGCCGATCACATCCCGGATCTTTGGGTGTGAAACTTTTTCTTCAAGTGTGTCCCTTTGCGCCAGAACCATGGAAAATCTTCATCATTTAACGGGATGCTCGGGTCAATATTCACCGTGAATGGAGCAATTTCATCAAACTTTTCATAATCTTCGACTTGTCTGTCTTGTCATCCACTCCCACGATGTTTCTCTTCCCAGAAAGAACTATGTGCCGCTTTGGCTCATCGTACGATGCATTCGCTTCCTTATCTTTTCTTTTTCTTGGCTTGGTAGACATGTCCTTCACTTGAAAACCCGTGCCACATCATTGGCTAGGACGAATGGTTCGTCTCGCATCGCAAGATTGTTGAGATCCACTGTTGTCATTCCGCATCGCGGGTCTTCCGTTACCCGCCTCGTGACATATTGACCCATTTGCACGAAACAAAGGGACCTTTAAACCACGCCGATAGTCAAGTTCCCATATGTCCTGTATATAACCATAATATGTTTCCTTTCCGTCTTGGTTTCGCATCAAAGCGGACACCACTGTTTTGGTTGGTGCTCTTCTTATCTTGGGCAATCGTGTAAAATGTATTACCATTTATCTCGCACCCTTTGAAAGTCATTATATTCAAGATGGTAATCGGGACAGCAAGTACAGGTCATCTTCAATAGAGGTGGCATGCATGGTACGCGTATCGCAACCAGTTGGCGAAACTCCTAGTTTGTTCACGTAATCCACTCATCGAGACCGCTCTGGGTGTTTGGAGCGTAGCAAATTCTTGTGTTCATCCATATACGGAGCCACCAAGGTGGAATTCTGAGAACTGTAGTGTGCTTCAAAGGAGAGAATGTCCGTCCATACATATTATTTGTTCCCTCCTAGCGTGCCTTTTCCATCCATCCTGCCCTTATGCCGCGATTCAGAACACCAATCGGCTTAAGGTCAGAATAAAGTCAATACAAAACTCAATGACCTCCTCATTTTGATGGCCCTTGGAGATGCTTCCTTCGCCTAGCACGGTTATGAACATATTTCTTTAAGACTCCCATGAACCTCTCAAAGGGGAACATATTGTGTAGAAATACAGACCCAAAACGTTAATCTCTTCAAGATAGGTGAACTAGGACGTGCGTCATGATGTTGAAGAAGGATGGTGGGAACACCAACTCAAACCGACAATACATTGCACCAAATCATTACAGAACCTTGGTATGATTTCGGATCGATTACCTTCGAGAGATTGCATTGAGAAATGCACATAGCTTCACAATGGCTAATCGAACATTTTCCTAGAAGCCCCTCAATGCAACCGGAAGCGCTTGCGTCATAATCACGTGGTAGTCATGAGACTTTAGGTTCGGAACTTTTTCTCTGCCATGTTTATTATTCCTTTATATTCGACGAGAAGCCGACGGTACCTTAATATCGCGGGCATTCAAAGAAGATTTCCTTCTCTTCTTTGGTAAGAGCGTAGCTTGCATGACCCTCGATGTATGCCGCCTTCTCCGTGCATACGTTGCTGGTCCTCCGTGCCTCGTGTATCTTTTGTCTTCCCATACACGCCCAAGAAGCCAAGCAGGGTCACGCAAAGATTCTTCGTGACGTGCATCACGTCGATTGCGGAGCGGACCTCTAGGTCTTTCCAATATGGCAGGTCCCAAAATATAGATTTCTTCTTCCACATGGGTGCGCGTCCGTCCGCGTCCTTCTGAACAGGTTGTCCGCCAGGACCCTTTCCAAATATTACCTTCAAATCCTTGACCATATCATGTACATCAGCACCAGTACGATGGCGAGGCTTCGTCCGGTGATCCGCCTCACCTTTGAAATGCTTGCCTTTCTTTCTTACGGGATGCCTGCTCGGAAGAAATCGACGATGTCCTAGGTACACATTCTTCTTACAACTATTCAAATATATACTGTCGGTATCATCCAAACAGTGCGTGCATCCGCGGTATCCCTTGTTTGCCTGTCCTGAAAGGTTACTGAGAGCAGGCCAATCATTGATGGTCACGAACAGCAACGCCTTGAGGTCAAATTCTTCCCCCATGTGCTCATCCCACGCACGTACACCTGTTCCATTCCACAGCTGTAAGAGTTCTTCAACTAATGGCCTTAGGTACACATCAATGTCGTTGCCGGGTTGCTTAGGGCCTTGGATGAGCACCGCATCATAATGAACTTCCGCTTCATGCACAACCAAGGAGGAAGGTTATACAAACATAGAGTCACAGGCCAGGTGCTATGGTTGCTGCTCTGCTCCCCAAAAGGATTAATGCCATCTGCGCTTAGACCAAACCATACGCCTTTTGCGCCATCTGCAAACTCCTTCCCGTATTTCTTTCGATTTTTCTCCATCGCGACCCGTCGTGGGTACTCTCAACTTTCCGCCTTTCTTACGGTCTTCTCATGCCATCTCATCGCCTTGGCATGCTCTTTGTTTTGGAACAACGTTTCAACCGTGGTATTATAGGAGAATACCACATCACCTTGGCAAGAATCTTCTTCTGGGCGCCGCCCTCGACATCACCAGCTCATCGCGCTAATCTTATAGCGCAATGCACCACATACCGGCAAGCGCTCAAATCCTCGTACTCACCACGGTGCAGGATGCAATCATTAGGGCATGCATGTATCTTTTGCACCTCTAACCCTAGAGGGCGACAGCCTTCTTTGCTTCAGACGCACTCTCGGGCAATTCGTTGTCCTTTGGAAGCATATCCTTTATCATTACCAAGAACTTTCCAAATCCCTTGTCGATACACCATTCTCTGCCTTCCATTGCAGCAATTCCAGCAGTGGTGCCCAGCTTTTTCTTGTCACCTCGCAATTTGGGTACAACAATTTTTGTGATCCTCTAACATGCGCTGCAACTTCTTCTTCTCCAAATCACTTGCGCAGTTTCTCTTTGCATCGGCAATGGCCCGACCTAGATCATCAACGGGCTCATCGATGCCTCTTCTTCAGCTTCTTCCCGCATTGCCGGCTCAGCTTCTTCCCGCATTACCGGCTCAGCTTCTTCCCCCATTGTTGTATCATCGTATTAAGGGAACCCATGGCCAGGATAGCTGTCGTCGTCCTCTTCTTGTTCATTGTCTTCCATCATAACCCCTCTTTCTCCGTGCTTGGTCCAAACATTATAGTGGGGCATGAAACCGGACTCAAACAGGTGGACGTGAATGGTTCTTGACGTAGAGTAATTGTGACCATTCTTACAGACACCACATGGACAAGGCATAAAACCATCCGCCCGCTTGTTTGCCTCAGCCGCAAGTAGAAAAGTATGCACGCCCTCAACGAACTGGGGAGAGCATCGGTCATCGTACATCCATTGCCGGCTCATCTTCATTACACAACACCGAATAGACCAAATTAATACAAGTTCATACATAAAGTTCATACAACACTTAAATGCAACAAACAAATAACTCTCTAGCTAAAGCATTTAAATGCAACAACAAATGTGATCAAGATCGCAACTAAGGTAACAATTGATCCAACAGCATAATGATACCAAGCCTCACTATCGATGGCATATTTTCTAATCTTTCTATTCTTCAAGCGCATTTTCTCCATCTTGATCTTGTGATCATCGATTTACATCGGCAACATGCAACTCCAATTCCATCTTCTCCCCCTCAATTCTTTTCAATTTTTCTTTCAAGTACTCGTTTTCTCTTTCAACTAAATTTAACCTCTCGACAATAGGGTCGGTTGGAATTTCCGGTTCACATACCTCCTAGATAAAAATATCTATGTCAACTTGATGGGCATAATTTGTCATAAACACGAAATGCAACTAATAGTTTTAAAAGAGAATATACCACATCCGAATCATAACAAGGATGAGGGCCGACGGGGACGGATATCAAAACCATGGCACTATGTATAACAAACAACGTACGGGTAAGATAATTATTACATGGTTAACTATATATCCAAATCACACAAACATCAATTTTATATAAAATTACATGAACAAGAGGCTCACCACAAGGTGGTGCCGGTGACGGGACGGTGCGGGCGATCAACGGTGGTTACGACGGAGATTTAGAAGGCACTAAGTAAACCACACCTACATATGCAAACTAAGTGTTATTTTTGACCTCAAATTGCATATAAATCAAATACTAGCACATATATATATTTCCTCCCAAATTACTAAACTCACAAATTAGTAACTATATAAAGCATTGCAAGAGCTAATCTAGCAATGAGAGATGAAAGGACAAAGTTGCTAACCTTTGTGATCATTTGAATGGATGGGGCCTTCAAATCTTGACAAATTTTGGGCAAAATTTGTGGTGAGCTCGAGGGAAGAGGAAGAACAGAGAGGAGAGGAGAGGGAAAGGGGAAGAACAGAGCAAGCTGGACGAAGGGTTTATATGCAGGAGGACCTATAGTACCGGTTCGTGGCACGAACCGGTACTAAAGGTGCCGGAGGGGCCCAGATCGACAACATCCTGCCACCACCCTCATTAGTACCGGTTCGTGGCACGAACCGGTGCTAAAGGTTAGCCACGAACCGGTACTAATGAGAGCAGCCGGGCTAGCCATTGGAACCGGCACTAATGTATACATTAGTGCCGGCTCTAATACAAACCGGCACTAATGTGCTTCACGTTTGACCCTTTTTCTACTAGTGTACGTTGTCTTCCTTGTCCAATGTGAACTCTTTTAGCATGTCATACTTAATGAGTGCTTCACAAGCATAAAAGATGCCTAAGATAATATATTTATATGTGAACCCCTCTTTCCTTATCACTTCCTATTAATTGCAACGATGACCAAGGCTATGTTCATCAACTCTCAACAATTTTTATGCCTCATACTTTCTATGTGTGAAGTTATCACTATCCATAAGATCAATATGAACTCTTTTATTCTTTCTACTTTCTCAAGATCATAGCAACATAGCAAAGCCCTTGACTCAACACTAATCTTTATTATAGATAGTACACGGACTCGATTACATAAAGAGGTCACAAAGCAAAACTCAAAACTACTTGATATCTAAATTTCAATCTACTAGATCAAGATACTACTAAAAGGATCAAACTAAATAAAGCGGTAAAGATAGGAGTGTGATGGTGATACAATACCGGGGCACCTCCCCCAAGCTTGGCAGTTGCCAAGGGGAGTGACGATACCCATGTGATTATGTCCTCGGAGGTGGTGACGGTGGAGTTGTTGCATTTTTCTTCTCTAGCTTGTGTCTGAGGCTAAAATTTTCTTCCCTCAGATCCTCATTCTCGAGCTCAAGTTTCATTATCTTTTTTCATTATCTTTTTGCATAGTGTTGCCTTGCTGTCCTGCAAAAAACGTGGTGGGATAGATTGGACCTTAGGGAGGATTGACTTCTTGAACTCCACATGCATATCACCAGGTTGAGGTGGTGGATCGTCTTCTTCATCGGAGCTTATCTCCTCCTTCCCCTTTGGATCATAGTCTTCTTCTTGCTCCGTGGTCCAGCCATAATGTTCCACATCCCCATATACTTTTGGGTTTGCGATATAATCAGCCATGTAGCTCTCCCCCTCCGAATCATGGGACGACATCTTGCTTTATTCTACAACAGGAATAGCTCGAAACGAAAACAGAGGATATTTGCGTGATACGGTGGTCAAAACCTTTGGGAGTATATATAATGAATTTTTACCGACCAAAATACATAATGTGCAAGAAAACAGAGTCCGGGTTGCACACGAGGTGCTCACGAGATAGGGGGCGTGCCCTATAGGGGGGGGGGCTCCACTCTCGTGGGGGACTCGTGTCCCTTTTGGACTACTTCTTCCTAAAATTGTTAAATAATCCAAAACTGATAAAAATTGCCAATAGAGTTGTTTTGGAGTCGGTTTACTTACCGTACCACATACCTATACCTTTTTGGAGTCCAGAACGTTCTGGAAAGTGTCCCTTATTTATTCCTCAGGGGTTATGGTTTCAATAATATTGGTTTCAACATTGATAGGATTACCTGAAATATACTTTTTAATTCTTTGACCATTTACCACCCTCGGATTTGTGCCTTCGAAGTTGTTGATTTTTATAGCACCAGAACGATAGACCTCCTCGATAACGTAGGGACCTTCCCATTTTGAGAGAAGTTTTCCTTCAAAAAATCTTAAACGAGAGTTGAATAATAACACATAATCTCCTACGTTAAACTCATGCTTTTGTATCCTCTTATCATGCCAGCGTTTGAGTTTTTCTTTGAAAAGCTTGGCATTCTCATAGGCTTGGGTTCTCCATTCATCAAGTGAGCTAATATCAAATAACCTCTTCTTACTGGCAAGTTTGAAGTCATAATTGAGCTCTTTAATAGCCCAATATGCTTTATGTTCAAGTTCAAGAGGTAAATGACACGCTTTTCCATAAACCATCTTATAAGGAGACATACCCATAGGATTTTTGTATGCAGTTCTATAGGCCCATAATGCATCATCAAGTTTTTTGGACCAATTCTTTCTAGATCTATTCACAGTCTTTTGCAAAATTAATTTGAGCTCTCTATTGCTCAACTCTACTTGACCACTAGACTGCGGGTGATAAGGAGATGCTATTCTATGATTGACATCATACTTAGCAAGCATCTTATGGAAAGCACCATGAATAAAATGTGAACCACCATCGGTCATAAGATATCTAGGGACTCCAAACCTCGGAAAAATAACTTCTTTAAGCATTTTAATAGAAGTGTTATGATCAGCACTACTAGTTGGAATAGCTTCTACCCACTTAGTAATGTAATCAACAGCAACTAAAATATGTGTATAACCATTAGAGGCAGGAAAAGGTCCCATATAATCAAAGCCCCAAACATCAAACGGTTCAATAACAAGAGAATAATTCATAGGCATTTCTTGACGTCTACTAATGTTACCTATTCTTCGACATTCATCACAAGATAAGACAAATTTACGAGCATCTTTGAAGAGAGTAGGCCAATAAAAACCAGATTGTAGTACCTTGTGTGCAGTTCTATCTCCAGCGTGGTGTCCTCCATAAGATTCAGAGTGACACTTACGTAGAATCTGTTCCTGCTCATGCTCAGGCACACAACGTCTAATAACACCATCTACTCCTTCTTTATAAAGGTGTGGATTATCCTAGAAATAATGTCTTAAATCATAAAAGAACTTTTTCTTTTGCTGGTACGTGAAACTTGGCGGTATATATTTAGCAACAATGTAATTAGCATAATTAGCATACCAAGGAGCAGTACGAGAAGCATTGACGACCGCTAATTGTTCATCAGGAAAGCTATCATTAATAGGCAGTGGGTCATCAAGAACATTCTCTAGCCTAGACAAGTTATCTGCAACGGGGTTCTCAGCTCCCTTTCTATCAATAATATGCAAGTCAAATTCTTGGAGCAAGAGAACCCATCTAATGAGTCTAGGCTTAGCATCTTTCTTTTCCATGAGATATTTAATAGCAGCATGATTAGTGTGAATAGTAACTTTAGAATCAACAATATAAGGTCTCAACTTATCACATGCAAACACAACTGCTAAGAACTCTTTTTCAGTAGTAGCATAATTTCTCTGGGCAGTATCAAGAGTCTTACTAGCATACTGGATAACATTCAATTTCTTATCGACTCTTTGCCCTAAAACAACACCTACAGCATAATCACTAGCATCACACATAATTTCAAAAGGTAAGTTCCAATCAGGCGGCTGAACAATAGGTGCAGTGATCAAAGCTTTCTTAAGTGTTTCAAACGCTTCTACACAATCATCATCAAAGACAAAAGGAATATCTTTTTGTAATAAATTAGTCAGAGGCCTAGAGATTTTAGAAAAGTCCTTAATGAACCTCCTATAAAAACCGGCGTGACCAAGGAAACTTCTTATACCTTTTATGTCCTTGGGACATGGCATCTTTTCAATAGCGTCTACCTTGGCTTTATCAACTTCAATACCTCTCTCGAAGATCTTGTGCCCCAAGACAATGCCTTCATTAACCATAAAGTGACACTTTTCCCAATTCTGGACGAGACTAGTGTCTTCGCATCTCTGCAAAACTCGATCAAGGTTGCTCAAACAATCATCAAACGAGGATCCATAGACGGAGAAGTCATCCATGAATACCTCAAAAATCTTTTCACAAAAATCAAAGAATATAGCCATCATGCATCTTTGAAAGGTAGCAGGTGCATTATATAAACTAAAAGGCATACGTCTATAAGCAAAAGTACCAAAAGGGCAAGTAAAAGTAGTTTTAGATTGATCCTTCGCGGACACAGGTATTTGAGAGAAGCCAGAATAACCATCTAGGAAGCAAAAATGTGTGTGTTTGGATAGCCTTTCTAGCATTTGATCAATAAAAGGTAAATGGTAATGATCTTTCTTAGTAGCTTTATTTAACTTACGGAAATCAATTACCATCCTATAACCTGTAATAATTCTTTGCGGGATCAATTCATCTTTATCATTAGGAACAACAGTAATACCTCCCTTTTTAGGGACACAATGGACAGGGCTTACCCATTCACTATCAGCAACAGGATAAATAATACATGCCTCAAGGAGCTTTAGTATCTCCTTTCTTACCACTTCTTTCATCTTGGGATTTAATCGTCTTTGAGGATCTCTAACTGGTTTGGCATCTTTCTCCACTGAAATTTTGTGTTGACATAATGTGGGACTAATGCCCTTAAGATCATCCAGAGTATATCCAATAGCAGCTCGGTGCTTCTTCAGAGTTTTCAATAATCTTTCTTCTTCTTTCTCTGAAAGGTTAGCACTAATAATAACAGGATATATTTCTTTTTCATCAAGATAAGCATACTTAATATTATCAGGTAATGGTTTGAGTTCAAACACGGCATCACCCTTGGGTGGAGGGGAATCCCCAAGAATTTCAACGGGAAGGTTATGTTTCAGCGTAGGTTCCTGTTTAAGGAACACTTCATCTATTTCTTCCCTTTCCTTCATAAACATATCGTTTTCATGGTCTAGCAAATATTGTTCTAACGGATCAGTTGGAGGAACAGCAATGGAAGCAAGACCAATAATCTCATCCTTACTAGGTGGTTCCCTTTCACGAGGTTGTCTACTAAACTTAGCGAAATTAAACTCATGAGACATACCATCTATGCAAACAGTGACAATATTCTTTTCACAATTAATCTTAGCACTAGCAGTATTCAAGAAAGGTCTACCAAACATAATGGGACAAAAAGCATCTTGTGGGGAACCAAGAACAAGAAAATCGGCAGGGTATTTAACCTTCCCACACAAAACTTCAACATCTCTAACAATCCCAATAGGTTTAATGGTATCCCTATTAGCAAGCTTAATAGTAACATCAATGTCTTCTAATTCAATAGGTGCAATGTCGTGCATAATTTCTTTATATAGATCATAAGGTATCGCACTAGCACTAGCACCCATATCACATAAGCCATGATAACAATGATCTCCTATTTTAACAGAAATAACAGGCATGCCTACGACAGGTCTACGTGTCTTAGTATCAGGTCTAGGAATATTAGCAGTCTCACCCAAGAAAGATATAACATGCCCATCTAAGTCCTCATCCAAGAGATCTTTAACCATACAATACTAGGTTCAACATTAATTTGCTCAGGAGGTGTATAAGTCCTAATATTACTCTTACGAACAACAGTTGAAGCTTTAGCATGATCCTTTATCCTAACAGGAAAAGGAGGTTTTTGAACATAAGCAGTAGGAACAATAGGATCACTATAGGTAATAGTCTTTTCTTCGACTGTAATAGGTGCAAGTACCTTTACTTCAACAGGAGGATTATATTTAAACCACTTCACTTTAGGGAGATCAACGTGAGTAGCAAAAGATTCACAGAAAGTAGCTACTATCTCAGAGTCAAGTCCATACTTAGAGCTAAATCCACGGAAAGCATCGGTATCCATAAAAGATTTAACACAATCGAACTTAGGTGAAATACCTGACTCCTTACCTTCATTGGAACCCCAATCTTCAGAGTTGCGTTTAATTATTTCCAATAAGTCCCATTTGAAATCAATAGTCTTTAGCATATAAGAACCAGCACAGGAAGTATCGAGCAGGTTGCAATTATCAAGAGAAAGCCAAGCCTAAAAATTCTGAATAATCATTTCCCGAGAGAGCTCATGATTGGGGCATGAATATAGCATTGACTTAAGCCTCCCCCAAGTTTGAGCGATGCTTTCTCCTTCGCGAGGCCGGAAATTATATATGTAATTACGATCACGATGAACAAGATGCATAGGATAGAACTTCTGGTGAAATTCCAACTTCAATCGCTTATAATTCCAAGATCTCGTATCATCACATAGCCTATACCATGTCAATGCATCTCCCTTCAAAGATAAAGGGAAGACCTTCCTTTTGACAACATCATCAGGAATACCTGCAAGCCTAAATAATCCACGAACTTCATCCACAAAGATAAGGTGTAAATCGGGATGCAATGTTCCATCTCCTGCAAATGGATTAGCTAGCAGTTTCTCTATCATACCCGAAGGAATCTCAAATTAAATATTTTCATAAAGTTCAGTAGGTTGAGGAGCAACTCTTTGCTCTTCTGGTTGGGGTGAGGATACCCCAAACAAGCCCCTCAAAGGATTAGTTTCCATAGTGACAAGTAACAGAAAATTTCAGCACACTATATAAATGTTTCCTTACCAAGTTCCACTCACCAAAAGTGCTACACTCCCCGGCAACGGCGCCAGAAAAGAGTCTTGATGACCCACAAGTGTAGGGGACCT
Organism: Aegilops speltoides; assembly: GCA_021437245.1. Lineage (NCBI taxonomy): Eukaryota > Viridiplantae > Streptophyta > Magnoliopsida > Poales > Poaceae > Aegilops > Aegilops speltoides. The sequence continues at coordinate 35,925,028 of CM038141.1, read as the reverse complement.
ATCGTAGTCCTTTCGATAAGTAAGAGTGTCAAACCCAATGAGGAACAGAAGGAAATGATAAGCGGTTTTCAGTAAGGTTTTCTCTGCAAGCACTGAAATTGTAGGTGATAGATAATTTTGTGATAAGATAAATAGTAACGAGCAACAAGTAAATAAAGTGCAGCAAGGTGGCCCAATCCTTTATGTATCAAAGGATAAGGATAAGCCTGGACAAATTCTAATAATGATAAAGGAGCTCCCGAGGACACATTGGGAATTATCGTCAAGCTAGTTTTCATCACGCTCATATGATTCGCGTTTGGTACCTTGATAATTTGATATGTGGGTGGACCAGCACTTGGGTACTGTCCTAACTTGGAAAAGCATCCCACTTATGATTAACCCCTATTGCAAGCATCCGCAACTACAAAAAGAAGTATTAAGGTAAACCTAACCACAGCATTAAGCGTATGGATCCATATCAGCCCCTAATGAAGCAACACATAAACTAGGGTTTAAGCTTCTGTCACTCTAGCAACCCATCATCTACTTATTACTTCCCCATGCCTTCCTCTAGGCCCAAATAATGGTGAAGTGTCATGTAGTCGACGTTCACATAACACCACTAGAGGAAAAGACAACATACATCTCATCAAAATATCGAACGAATACCAAATTCACATGACTACTAATAGCAAGACTTCACCCATGTCCTCAGGAACAAACGTAACTACTCACAAAGCATATTCATGTTCATAATCAGAGGAGTAATAATATGCATAAAGGATCTGAACATATGATCATCCACCAAGTAAACCAATTAGCATCAACTACAAGGAGTAATCAACACTACTAGCAACCCACAGGTACCAATTTGTGGTTTTGATACAAGATTGGATACAGGAGATGAACTAGGGTTTTGAGAGGAGATGGTGCTGGTGAAGATGTTGATGGAGATTGACCGCCTCCCGATGAGAGGATCGTTGGTGATGACGTTGGTGATGATTTCCCCCTCCCGGAGGGAAGTGTCCCCGGCAGAACAGCTCCGCCAGAGCCCTAGATTGATTCCGCCAAGTTTCTGCCTTGTGGCGGCGGAGTTTCGTCCCGTAAGCTTGCCCACGATTTTTTCCAGGGTAGAAGTGATGATATAGCAGAAGATGGACGTCGGAGGCCCACCAGGGGGCGCGCCCCCTGTCTCTTAGACAGGGTGTGGGCCCCCTGGCTTATTTCTCTCGCTCAGAAATTCTTATTAAATCCAAAAGGTTGTTTCGTGGAGTTTGAGGACCTTTGGAGCTGTGCAGAATAGGTTTCCAATATTTGCTCCTTTTCCAGCCAGAATTCCAGCTGCCGGCATTCCCCCTCTTCATGGTAAACCTTGTAAAATAAGAGAGAATAGCCATAAGTATTGATATATAATGTGTAATAATAGCCCATAATGCAATAAATATTGATATAAAAGCATGATGCAAAATGGACGTATCATTAATCATGTTTGCAACAATAGTGAATCAAATGTGTGGCATTCACGTCTTTGTCATGTTAACTTTGGTTGCATGTCGCAACTAGCAAAGTTGAACTTAATCCCTAGTTTCACCACTATCAAGGGATCTAAGTGTCAAGTTTGGGTGCAAGCTAAGCAACCTCGTAAGTCTCACACGACTGCGGAAACGAGAAATCTTGCACCACTAGAGCTCATACATTCAGATGTATGTGAAATGAATGGTGTTTTCACAAAAGGTGGAAAGAAATATTTCATGACGTTAATTGACGACTCCACTAGGTACTGCCGTGTGTATCTTCTGAAATCTAAGGATGAGGCTTTGAACTTTTTCAAGATCTATAAAGCTGAAGTCGAAAACCAACTTGATCGAAAAATCAAGAGGCTTAGGTCTAACCGTGGTGGAGAGTATTTTTCCAATGAATTTGATGCTTTTTCTGCGGAACATGGTATAATCCATGAGAGGACGCCTCCCTATTCACCTCATTCAAATGGGGTGGCCGAAAGAAAGAACCGTACTCTAACTAATTTGGTTAACGCCATGTTAGACACATCGGGTCTCTCCAAGGCATGGTGGGGGGAGGCGATATTGACGGCATGTCATGTCCTAAACCGAGTTCCCACAAAGAACAAAGAGATAACTCCATTCGAGGAATGGGAGGATAAAAGGTTAAAACTCTCTTATCTACGAACATGGGGTTGTTTGGCGAAAGTCAATGTTCCAATTCCAAAGAAGCGGAAGCTTGGACCAAAGACTGTGGATTGTGTTTTCCTGGGATATGCTTTTCATAGCATTGGCTATAGATTCTTGGTTATAAAATCTGAGGTACCTGACATGCATGTCGGTACGATCATGGAGTCGAATGATGCGACTTTCTTTGAAGATATCTTTCCCATGAAGGATATGGCTACCTCATCTAATCAAGATATGCCTAGTTCATCGAATCAGGAACCAGTTACAATTACCGGACCTACCATTTTGATGGAACACTTTGAAAGTCCTGTGGAGGAGAACAATGAAGTTCCTACTAGGAGCAAGAGACAGAGGACTGCAAAGTCCTTTGGTGATGATTTTCTTGTGTATCTCATAGATGATACTCCCATTCTATTTCAGAGGCCTATGCATCCAAGATGCTTGACTATCTTTGGAAGGAAGCGGTTCAGAAGTAGATGGATTCCATCTTGGCGAATGGAAATTGTGTGATAACTGATCGTCCTTATGGGTGCAAACCTTTAGGATGCAAATGGGTATTCAAGAAGAAGCTTAGGCCTGATGGTACTATTGAAAAGCACAAGGCTCGGCTCGTGGCTAAGGGTTATACCCAAAAGGAAGGTGAAGACTTCTTTGATACTTACTCACCTGTGGCTCGGCTGACCACTATACGAGTTCTACTTTCACTAGCTGCCTCACATGGTCTTCTCATTCATCAAATGGATGTTAAGACTGCTTTCCTAAATGTAGAATTGAACGAGGAAATTTATATGGAACAACCAGATGGGTTTTTGTACTAGATGGTCAGGAAGGAAAAGTGTGCAAGTTGCTGAAGTCTTTGTATGGACTCAAGCAAGCACCCAAACAGTGGCATGAGAAGTTTGAAAGAACTTTAACAACTGCAGGCTTTGTTGTAAACAAAGCTGACAAATGTGTGTACTATCGCCATGGTGGGGGCGAGGGAGTTATCCTTTGCTTGTATGTTGATGACATACTGATTTTTGGAACAAATTTGAATGTTATTAAGGAGGTCAAGAATTTTCTATCTCGCTGTTTTTAGATGAAGGATTTAGGAGTGGCTGATGTCATTCTGAACATCAAGTTGTTGAGAGATGATGATGGTGGGATTACATTGCTTCAATCTCACTATGTGGAAAAGACCTTGAGTCGCTTTGGCTATAGTGACTACAAGCCCTCTCCAACACCATATGATGCTAGCGTGCTGCTTCGAAAGAATCAAAGAATTGCTAGAGATCAATTGAAGTATTCTCAGATTATTGGCTCACTTATGTACTTAGCCAGTGCTACAAGACCTGACATCTCTTTTGCTGTTAGCAAACTGAGTCGGTTTGTCTCAAAACCAGGAGATGTGCATTGGAAAGCTCTAGAGAGAGTTTTGCGTTACTTGAAAGGCACTGCAAATTATGGAATTCACTACACTGGGCACCCAAAGGTGCTTGAAGGTTATAGTGACTCAAACTGGATCTCAAATGTTGATGAGATAAAGGCCACGAGCGGATATGTATTCACTCATGAAGGTGGCACTGTTTCTTGGAAGTCTTGCAAGCAGACCATCTTAACAAGGTCAACAATGGAAGCAGAACTCACAGCACTAGATACAGCTATGGTCGAAGCAGATTGGCTTCGCCGGCTCTTGAATGACTTGCCGATTGTTGAGAAACCTGTACCGAGTATCCTTATGAACTGCGACAATCAAACTGTGATCACAAAAGTGACCAGCTCAAAGGATAACATGAAGTCATCAAGACATGTTCAGAGAAGGTTAAAGTCTGTCAGGAAAAATGAGAAACTCCGGAGTTATTGCATTGGATTATATCCAAACATCTAAAAATCTGGCAGATCCTTTTACTGAGGGTCTATCACGTAATGTGATAGATAATGCATCAAGGGAGATGGTTATGAGACCCACAAATATGAGTTGTTCACAGTGGTAACCTATTCTTTGTGATCGGAGATACCGTGAATTAGATATGGAAGACAAGCTGTTGATCAACTGAGAGGAGAGTATCCTTACTATTAACAATACCACTCCATGGCAGGTTGATGTATATCTTAATATGTTCTAAGTGGCTCATTTAAGCAGAAATGGTGTCTTGCAGAACATCTTTTGAGGAACACACCTATATGAGTCTGATTGTCAAACATCGTAATCTATGAAAGTAGGGTTCTCTCTAGTAAACTCATGAAAGGTCACGGAGTATGACGCATAAGCTCCACCCATGGGGAATACCCACGATAGACTAGTAGAAAACCACCCATTAGACCCGGTTCATAAGGGCCTTTAGTCCCGGTTCATGAACCGGGACTAATGGGTCGTTACTAATGCCTCCACCCATTAGTCCTGGTTCAAACACAAACCGGGACCAATGAGCCTCCACGTGGCCCTGTGCGCCGAGCCCAGTCAGGGGGCCTTTGGTCCCGGTTGGTGGCTCCAACCGGGACCAAAAGGCATCCACGCTGCTGCATTCCAAAGGCTGGGTTTTTTTGAAAGGAGGGGTTGGGGGTTTAATTTAGGTGTTTCAGATATTGTGTTAGCTAGCTAATTAATAGAGAGAAGTGTCCTCTCTTATGTCCGTGCTTGGTCGACGCTACGTAGTATATATACATAAGTGATCGAGAGAACCATTCAGTACAGAAGTTCATCATGCATAGCGAGAGAAGATCGATCGACCTCTCCTTCTCCGAGAGATTGGTCGAACAACAAGTTTTTTATTGGCTACATACATGTATAAGATCTCTTAATTACAAACCACTAGCATTTGAAATGAAGTTCCACATGGTATTCCCCGGCTTTACTGATGACATGTTCAAGAAAGAATCCCGCCAATTCCTCTTGAATTGCTTTCATGCGATCTGGTTCTAGGAGTTCATCCCGCATCTGCCACGTCTAATTAATTTGAAGAAGGGGGTTAATTAATACATATATATATATATGAATGAAACTCAACAGAAATGATGGTGTAATAAAATGAAATTGTGAATATTGCTTACGCACTTCATATTGTCTTCTAGAGTAGCCCCGCTTGTTTTTCAAAGTCGCGTTGTGGATGAACTCGCACACGTAGTATCCACAGGAATCATTCCCTTCCTCCTACCACAAGCACTTTACGAGAAACAGAGGTCAATCAAACTGATAATGAAGCATTATATAAATGGCATTGATGAAAGTATAGCTATAGAATCAACGGAGATCTTGCGCCCATAGTACTTACTTTCGGTATACATATCGCAGCTCCTTGGCGATCCCGGAGCTTGTGCGGTGAACTGTTTCCAAACCCTGCAAGACAAAGAAAATAATTATTCTTACTTGAGATATCAGAAAATGAACAAAAAGTTTCCGATATGGTGCGATAATGATCGATTGAACTTACTTGCTGAGCATTTCAGTCATGTCCGCATAGGTGCTGGGATCTTTCCGTCTGGAGTCTAAGACGGTTACTAGTCCACGCTCAAGCTTAATCTCCAGAAGAATATAGTGGTACCTGCACACGCATGCATAACTCATCAATTACATTAACCTCGCTCGAGTAATAAGGGAAACCGAATATGCACACGACAGTAACACTCACGGGTCGTTGTAAGGAAAGAGTATGGTATCTTTGTTTTGATTTTTGATCAACGATTGTAGCAAGTTGTCCTCGGCCTCTTCGACGCGCTTTTTAACCAGAAATACATCTATGATATTTGTGTTAATGATCCCAATATCATAGATTTCATTTTCTTGCACTCGACGATCTTCAATCTGCATAATATATTGAGGATAATTAATTATAAATACATGCAAGGAAAGAGCCGAGCTATATATAGAGACTTAATGACAGAAATAGTACTTACAGCCAGTAGCAAAAGACCATTAATTTATCGAGGGCCTTTTGATTGAAGAACGCGAAGAACTCCTCAAATGGAACAGCCAACACATCATTTGAAACGAGGTCGTGCTCCTCTTTAATTTTCAGATACAAACTGTTCGTCCCTCGGACTCTCTCGCGGGTTTTCATGTACCAACTATGGAATCTTCGCATCATTGTTGTCGAGATTTTTCATCTTTGACGAGAGGCTTCCCGTATCAGATCTGAATATGTCCACCTCCATGAAATCAGGAAGTGCATCGTCAGCAGGTAATCTTCAAGATTGCCATAACCGCCACCGCCCCGGAGGATTAGACACATTGAGCGGGGGCACGATTGTTGTGCTTGTTCGCCGAGCTGGGCAATTTTTTCCCTTTGCTCGTTGTTCTTTTGACCTTTATCACCGACAGTAGTTCCCGCCGCTTGGCTTGGAGATATGTCTGCTCATAATGCGCATAGTTGGTTCTCAGCGGAGACTTTGGTGGTTTCCTCGGGGCATCGAGAGTGCGCTTTGCTTTCACCGATCTACCTTCTCCTCCGGAGGTTGATGTATCTTTGCTTTCACCCTTCAAAGAACTCCTTCACTTGGGCCTGCACGATCGTATTGTTTTCCTCCTTGGTCCTCTCAGACGGTAACTTCTCTACAGGCTTTAGAGGTGGACCGTGTCAGTATTGCCTCTCTCTTCTTGTCTGCTAGACGCCGGAGCGACGGAGCGGCTTCGCATCTGTCTTCTTCGTGCTTGCTTACGAGGCGGAGGAGAAGGACTACGACGCCGGAGTAGCCAGGCGGCGGCGGGTCTCTTCCGCCCTTGCCGGGCGAGGCGGAGAAGGAGGAGGCGGAGTGCCGCCACGCCGGAGAAGGAAGCGGAGTGCCGCACGCGCTGCGTGCCTGATCGCCACTCGCGGAGGAGGAGGCGGTGGAGGAGGCGGAGTGCCGCCACGCGTGCCTCGATCGTCACTCACGGGGAGGAGGCGGTGGAGGATGCGGAGTGCCCTGAATCGCGGAGGAGGAGGAGGCGGAGGCGCCCAGCCTGAAGGTTGATGAGCTCCTTCCGCCATAGGCATGGAGTCTTTAGAGCAGAACCCAGCCTAGTCTCCCTTCACCGGTAGGGTGCTCAAGCCGAGGTCCTCAAATCCTCCATTATTTCATCCCCATCACCTTAGCAAATCCTTCGGAATCGGTGGGCGGTGATAAGTTGTGCGGGTCCACTAGGATAAACTTGGCCAACAGCCGCCTTGACCTTCAAATTCATGCATCGCGCCATAATGTGGCAATTTGAGACTCCGTGATACCATCCACGGGATAGCTGGCAGGAGCCTTCAAGACATGCACCGGCTGAAGCAGCTCGGTGGAAGCAACACTGCTTCTCCGCTGAGATGGCGGGGTAGTTTCGAGGGAAGCTTTGGCATGTCGTTTGTTGCGATCTGCTGCTTCTCGTTCCTCTTCTTGATCCTCTAGCCCCATTACCCTTCCAAGCAGCGCCTGCATTTGGTCCTGCTCCAGTTTCTTCCTCCTCTCGTGGGTTTCGTAACCCCCTGCGTCCGGAAAACCAACCTTCCACGGAAGGGAGCCTGGCGTGCCTCGTGTCCGTCCAGGGTGCTTGGGATTCCCAAGGGCCATTGTGATCTCGCCCTTCTCCTGCTTGGAAGGCGTCCCTCGCTCGCTGCGCTGCATCGATATAGTGTCGAAGGTTCTTGACTGGTGTTTGTAGTTGCTCGTCCGTCCACTGACATTGCCCTGTTACGGGGTCCAAGGTTCCGCCAGCCCCGAAAAACCAAGTCCGGCAACGGTCTGGCCAGCGCATTGTCTCTGGTTCGATCCCTTTTTCAAGCAGATCATGCTCAGCCTTGGACCACTTAGGCCGGGCTTTGAGGTAGCCACCTGCCCCTTGTGATGGTGAAGCTTCTTCTTCGCAGCATTTTTCTTGTTTGTCTCCGACATCTTCTTACTCTTTTCCGATGTCTTGTGGGCAACAAATGCGGGCCAGTGATCTTTGATCTTCTCATATTTGCCGATGAATTCTGGTGTCTTGTTTTTCTTGACAACCTGGTTCAGCTCTTTCCTCCACCTCCTCATTAGGCCTGCCATCTTCTTAAGAGCACAAGACTTGATTAATTGCTCTTTAACTGGCTTCTCCTGATCCTCCTCTGGCGGTAGGGTGAAATTTGCCTTCAGCTCAGTCCAAAGATCTTCTTTCTGCATATCATTGACATAAGACACCTCAGCGTCTTCATCCTTAGCAGGCTTATACCATTGCTGGATGCCGATCGGGATCCTGTCCCTAACAAGAACCCCGCACTGAGCAGAAAATGCCTTCTTTGTCCGGATGGGTTCAATCGGTTCGCCGTCGGGCGCGATTTCTATGATCTCAAACTTTTCATCCGAGCTCAACTTTTTCTTCAGGCCTCGTCTCCTTACCTAAGTTGTGCTCAATCCGGAGGGCTAGAAATTATAAGGAAGAAAGACGACAGTAATTAATATGTGTACATATACCAAAACAATGGATGCATCAATTAACTTGTCAGCACGGGCTTAACTAATATATATATATATATACATGGCGGGACTCGGTTCGGTGACCGGAGCAGTCAGCACATTCTTCTTCGTCTTGTACCTCCATTGTGTCACCGGAGCCATCATGAACATAGTCCTCCTCTTGTACCGGCATTAACGGGTCGAAGCCATCATAAACATAGACCTCTTCTTCATCCAGGTGACCATCGGTGTCGATGAGAAATGACGCAACATCATCACTTCCATTTGCGATTATGTCCCCCAACATCGCTTTTGTTTCTTCGTCTCGGGAGTGCTCCATAGTTTCTGCAAATATTTACAACATGTCAATTATTATTCAAACATGGTACATAGTGGCAAACTTAGAACTAGCTAGCTAATCACAATAAGGAATCATGTTAGTGGCCTCGACGCTGCTTCTCTAGGGTTTGGGGTCGCCTCGACAAAAAGCTTCAAGGGTTTGGGGTGGCCTCGACGATAACTCTCTTTTAACTTGATAAATTTGGGTGGCCTCGAGAGAGTTAATTTGTCGGGTAGGGGCGCGGCGGGAGGGGGTAGGAGACCTGCAACATCGTTTTCTCTCTAGGGTTTGGGTGTCCTCGAGAGTTTTGGTCGAGCGAGAGGGCCGAGGGGGGTGCTGCAGTTGTATAAGTTATCATGGTCAAGAGGGGGTATATATATCGACCGCCCCTCATGTCGAAGTTATCTAGAGGGGGTTATATCGACAACGACGCGACATACATATACATGGGAAAATAATGTTATCGGGGAGGGGGTATCGGTACCACCCCCTCGTGTTGAAGTTTCTTCTTTCTCCTTTCCTTTCTTTCTTCTTCTCCTCTTCTTTTTATTCTTCTCCCTCGAGAAAGGAAAATAATTAAGGAAAAGGAAGAAAAGAGGAAGAAGGAAGAAGGAAGAAGAAGAAGAAGTAAAAGAAGAAAAAAGAGAAGAAAGGAATAGAGGAGAAGAAGAAAAAATAGAATCCTCTTCTTTTTCTTCTTTTTTCCTCTTCTTATTTATTTCTCCTCTTCTTCCTCTCCTCTTTTTCTCCTTTCTTCCTCTTCTTAATTATTTTCCTTTTTCCTCTCATTCTTTTTCTTCTTCTTCTTCCTTCTTCCTGCTTCCTCTTTTCTTCCTTTTCCTTATTTTACTTTCTCCTCTACACTAACCTAAAATGCACTAACCTAAAATCGATCGATATCTACTAACAACCTAAATATAAAATTAATACATATATGAAAAAACATATATAAACAAAAAATGCTATGAACATTATATTCATACATACATATATAGCCACATCCATTCATCATATATATATATATAGCTACCACATACATATATACATTATACATATGAAAAAATGCAATAAACAAAAAATACACTGATGAAAAAATACTATGAACATGTACACATATATACACATACAAACACATATACACAAAAATGCAAAAAATGCTGTGGAGGAAAATTTGGGCAGGGGGTGTGGCACATGGGCGGGCCATATGTGGGCGGCGCGCGGCAGTCACAGCAGATTGGGCGGCACATGTGCCAAGGCAGGCGCGGCGGCATGTGGCACAGCAGGACGCGGGACGGAAGGGCGCTGGTGCAGGCTATGCTCACAGAGGGCGGCGACGACGGCGAAGGCGAAGAAGCTGACGAGGCGTCGGCGGCGGCGGCGACGATGGCAAGGTGGAGCGAGGCGTGGGCGGCGGCGGCGACGAGGAGGAGGAGGCGTCGGGGAGAAGTGGGCGATTTGGCGGAAACGCTAAGTGCTGCTTATATAGCACAGTTTTTAGTCCCGTTGGTGGCACCAACCGGACTAATCTGCTAGTCCCGGTTGGTGCCACCAACCGACCAAAGGCCTCTTTTGACAGCCCAAAGGGTGGGAAGCTCTGACCTTTAGTCGGTTGGTGGCACCAACCGGACCAATGCTGCTTTAGTCCCAGATTGGTGCCACCAACGGGAACAAAGGCCCCTGTCTTTGCCGCGATCGGGCCAAAGTTTAGTCCCACCTCGCTAGTTGAGAGGGGCGCGCGGTGGTTTATGAGCCCCACTGCCGCACCCCTCTTGAACTCCTCTCTACTGCAGGCTTATGGGCCTACTTGCTACTGCTTTGCCTGATGGGCCTTCTGGGCCTACTGCGGGCCTGAATCCTGGCCCAAAGAGGGGATTCAAGTCGTATTCAGGCCGTGGGGGCCCAGTAGGGGGCACTTTTTTTTGTTTTTTTTCTTTTCTTTACTTATTGTTGCTATTTTTATTTTATTTTATTTTTTGTTTTGTTTTCTGCATTATTTATTTTCTTTTGTTTTTTGCTTTATCTTTTAATTCTTTTTGCTTTTAGTTTTAGGAAAATTATAAACTTTCGGTTAGTGCCATTACTTTTCAAATTTGAAAATACTTTTTTCTTTCTTTCTTGCTTTATTTATTTAATTTTGTTTCTACTTACAACAAAATACTTATTGTTGTTTTTTTGTTTTGTTTTCTGCATTATTTATTTTCTTTTGTTTTTGCTTTATTTTTAATTATTTTTGCTTTTAGTTTTAGGAAAATTATAAACTTTCCACTTTTTTGTTTTTTTTTTTCTTTCTTGCTTTATTTATTTTATTTTGTTTCTACTTACAACAAAATACTTATTGTTGCTATTTTTAATTATTACGAGGGCCGAACCATAAGACATTAAAGCATTTCAAATGAACTCTGAAAAAGTTGAAAGTTGGCATGGTATCATAAATTGACCCACACATAGCATGTGCATGTACAAAACGGACAATGGTATCATACTCGTCAGTTACAAAGTTGGCATGGTATCATCATAATAGTTGTGGGAGAAAGTCTTCACTTTTTCTTCGCTTGTGTCATTTGCTTATTGCGCCGTAACCATGGATAATCTTCATCATTTATCGGGATCTTTGGGGTCAGCCTTGACTTTAAAGGGAGAATTTCATGAAACTTTTCATAATCTTCGACATGTCATCTTGTCCTCCACTCCCACGATGTCCCTTTTTCTGAAAAGAACTATGTGGCGCTTTGGCTCATCGTATGATGTATTCGCTTCCTTATCTTTTCTCTTTCTCGGTCTGGTAGACATGTCCTTCACATAGATAACCTATGCCACATCATTGGCTAGGACGAACGGTTCGTCAGTGTACCCAAGATTTTTCAGATCCACTGTTGTCATTCCGTATTGTGGGTCTACCTGTACCCCGCCTCCTGACAGATTGACCCATTTGCACTTAAACAAAGGACCTTAAAATCACGTCCGTAGTCAAGTTCCCATATGTCCACTATGTAACCATAATATGTGTCCTTTCCCCTCTCGGTTGTTGCATCAAAGCAGACACCGCTGTTTTGGTTGGTGCTCTTTTGATCTTGGTCAATCGTGTAAAATGTATTCCCATTATCTCGTATCCTTTCCAAATCAATATAGTCAAAGATGGTCCCCTGGATAACAAGTACAGCTCATCACAAACAGTGTTGTAACCTCTGATATGTGCTTCCAACCAACTGCTGAAAGTCCTGATGTGTTCACATGTAATCCAATCGTCGCCCGCTCTCGGGTGTTTGGGCGCAGACTATTCTTGTGTTCATCGACATACGGGGTCACCAAGGTAGAGTTACAGAGAACTGTAGTGGGCCCGAGACCAAGAATATCCGTCCCTGCATATTATTGAGTCTTTCCCAAGCGTGCCTTTTCGGTCAAGGTCCCTCATACCGCGATTTAGGGAGACCTATCTTCTTAAGGCCGGGAATGAAGTCAACACAAAACCCGATGACATCCTCTGTTTGATGGCCCATGGAGATGCTTCCTTCTGGCCTTGCGCGGTTACCGGACATATTTCTTTAGGACTCCCATGAACCTCTCAAAGGGGTACATATTGTGTAGAAATACGGGGCCCAGAATGACAATCTCGTCAACTAGATAAACTAGGACGTGCGTCATGATATTGAAGAAGGATGGTGGGAACACCAGCTCGAAACTGACAAGACATTGCACCACATCACTCCTTAGCCTTGGTATGATTTCTGGATCGATCACCTTCTGAGATATTGCATTGAGGAATGCACATAGCTTCACAATGGCTAATCGGACGTTTTTCGTAGAAGCCCCTCAATGCAACCGAAAGCGCTTGCGTCATAATCACGTGGCAGTCATGAGACTTTAGGTTCGAAACTTTTTCTCTGCCATATTTATTATTCCTTTTATATTCGACGAAAGCGGTCGGGACCTTCATACTAAGCAAGCATTCAAAGAAGATTTCCTTCTCTTCTTTGGTAAGAGCATAGCTGGCAGGACCTTCATACTGCTTTGGAGGCATGCCGTCTTTTTCGTGCAAACGTTGTAGTGAAGGAAATATGCCCTAGAGGCAATAATAAAGTTATTATTTATTTCCTTATTTCATGATAATTGTTTATTATTCATGCTAGAATTGTATTAATCGGAAACATAATGCATGTGTGAATACATAGACAAACAGAGTGTCACTAGTATGCCTCTACTTGACTAGCTCGTTAATCAAAGATGGTTATGTTTCCTAGCCATAGACATGAGTTGTCATTTGATTAACGGGATCACATCATTAGGAGAATGATGTGATTGACATGACCCATTCAGTTAGCTTAGCACCCGATCGTTTAGTGTGTTGCTATTGCTTTCTTCATGACTTATACATGTTCCTATGACTATGAGATTATGCAACTCCCGTTTACCGGAGGAACACTTTGTGTGCTACCAAACGTCACAACGTAACTGGGTGATTATAAAGGTGCTCTACAGGTGTCTCCAAAGGTACTTGTTGAGTTGGCGTATTTCGAGATTAGGATTTGTCACTCCGAATGTCGGAGAGGTATCTCTGGGCCCTCTCGGTAATGCACATCACTTAAGCCTTGCAAGCATTGCAACTAATGAGTTAGTTGCGAGATGATGTATTACGGAACGAGTAAAGAGACTTGCCGGTAACGAGATTGAACTAGGTATTGGATACCGACGATCGAATCTCGGCAACTAACATACCGATGACAAAGGAACAACGTATGTTGTTATGCGGTCGACCGATAAAGATCTTCGTAGAATATGTAGGAACCAATATGGGCATCCAGGTCCGGCTATTGGTTATTGACCGAGACGTGTCTCGGTCATGTCTACACTGTTCTCGAACCGTAGGGTCCGCACGCTTAAGGTTTCGATGATGCTTTATTATGAGTTTATGAGTTTTGATGTACCGAAGGAGTTCGAGTCCGGATGAGATCGGGGACATGACGAGGAGTCTCGAAATGGTCGAGACGTAAATATCGATATATTGGACGACTATATTCGGAGTTCGGAAAGGTTCCGAGTGATTCGGTATTTATCGAGTACCGGAGAGTTACGGAATTCGCCGGGAGAAGTATTGGGCCTTATTGGGCCATACGGGAAAGAGAGAGGGCTGCCTAGGGCAGTCCGCGCCCCATGGCCTAGTCCGAATGGACTAGGGGAGGCCGCACCCCTCCTTCCTTCCTTCTCTCTTCCCTTCCTTGTCTCCTACTCCTACTACTTGGAAGGTCTCCTAGTTGGACTAGGAAAGGGGGAATCCTACTCTCGGTGGGAGTAAGACTCCCCTAGGGCGTGCCATAGAGAGGGCCGGCCCTCCCCTCCTCCACTCCTTTATATACGGGGGCAGGGGGCACCCCATAGACACACAAGTTGATCTTCGTGATCGTTCCTTAGCCGTGTGCGGTGCCCCCCTCCACGATATTATACCTCGGTCATATTGTAGCGGTGCTTAGGCGAAGCCCTGCGACGGTTGAACATCAAGATCGTCACCACGCCGTCGTGCTGACGGAACTCCTCCCTGAAGCTCTGCTGGATCGGAGCCCGGGGTGCGTCATCGAGTTGTACGTGTGTCAAGAACTCGGAGGTGCCGGAGTAACGGTGCTTGGATCGGTTGGACCGGGAAGACGTACGACTACTTCCTCTATGTTGCGTCAACGCTTCCGCTTCGGTCTACGAGGGTACGTAGACAACACTCTCCCTCTTGTTGTTATGCATCACCATGATCTTGCGTGTGCGTAGGAAATTTTTTGAAATTACTACGTTCCCCAACAGTGGTATCAGAGCCAGGTTTTATGCGTTGATGTTATATGCATGAGTAGAACGCAAGTGAGTTGTGGGTGATACAAGTCATACTGCTTACCAGCATGTCATACTTTGGTTCGGCGGTATTGTTGGATGAAGCGGCCCGGACCGACATTACCCGTACGCTTACGCGAGACTGGTTTTACCGCCGTGCTATGCACACAGGTGACTAGCGGGTGTCAGTTTCTCCAACTTTAGTTGAACCGAGTGTGGCTACGCCCGATCCTTGCGAAGGTTAAAACAGCCCCAACTTGACAAACTATCGTTGTGGTTTTGATGCGTAGGTAAGAACGGTTCTTGCTCAGCCCATAGCAGCCACGTAAAACTTGTAACAACAAAGTAGAGGACGTCTAACTTGTTTTTGCAGGGCATGTTGTGATGTGATATGGTCAAGACGTGATGAGATATAAGTTGTTGTATAAGATGATCATGTTTTGTTGAAGTTATCGGCAACTGGCAAGAGCCTTATGGTTGTCTCTCTATTGCATAAGATGCAAGCGCCAAATAATTGCTTTACTTTATCGCTATGTGATAGCAATAGTTGCAAGAGCAATTGTTGGCGAGACGACCATGTGACGACACATTGATATAGATCAAGATGATGGAGATCATGGTGTCATGCCGGTGACGATGGAGATCATGACAGTACTTTGGAGATGGAGATCAAAGGCGCAAGATGATCATGGCCATATCATGTCACATATTTTGATTGCATATGATGTTTATCTATTATACATCTTATTCTTGCTTTGATTGACGGTAGCATTTTAAGATGATCTCTCACTAATTATCAAGAAGTGTTCTCCCGAGTATGCACCGCTGCCAAAGTTCGTCGTGCCCGGACACCACGTGATGATCGGGTGTGATAAGCTCTCGTCCATCTACAACGGGTGCAAGCCAGTTTTGCACACGCAGAATACTCAGAGTTAAACTTGACGAGCCTAGCATATGCAGATATGGCCTTGGAACACGGAGACCGAAGGTCGGCGTGAATCATATAGTAGATATGATCAACATAGTGATGTTCACCATTGAAAACTACTCCATCTAACGTGATGATCGGTTATGGTTTAGTTGATTTGGATCACGTGATCACTTAGATGACTAGAGAGATGTCTGTCTAAGTGGGAGTTCTTAAGTAATATGATTAATTGAACTTAAATTTATCATGAACTTAGTCCTGGTAGTATTTTGCAAATTATGTTGTAAGATCAATAGCTTGCGTTGTTGCTTTCATATGTTTATTTTGATATGTTCCTAGAGAAAATTGTATTGAAAATTTTTAGTAGCAATGATGCGGATTGGATCCGCGATCTGAGGTTTATCCTCATTGCTGCACAGAAGAATTATGTCCTTAATGCACCGCTAGGTGACAGACCTATTGCAGGAGCGGATGCGACGTTATGAGCGTTTGGCTAGCTCAATATGATGACTACTTGATAGTTTTGTGCACCATGCTTTATGGCTTAGAATCGGGACTTCAAAGATGTTTTGAACATCATGGACCATATGAGATGTTCCAGAATTGAAGTTAATATTTCAAGCAAATACCGAGTTGAGAGATATGAAGTCTCCAACAAGTTCTATAGCTAAAAGATGGAGGAGAATCGCTCAACTAGTGAGCATGTGCTCGATTATGCAGGTACTACAATCGCTTGAATCAAGTGGGAGTTAATCTTCCGATAAGATAGTGATTGACAGAATTCTCTAGTCACCATCACCAAGTTAGTAGAATTTCATGATGAACTATAGTATGCAAGGGATCATGAAAATGATTCCCGAGTTTTTCATGATGATGAAATTGATGAAGGTAGAAATCAAGAAAGAACATCAAGTGTTGATGGTTAACAAGACCACTAGTTTCAAGAAAAGGGCAAAGGGATAGAAGGGAATTTCAAGAAGAACGGCAAGCAAGTTGTTGCTCAAGTGAAGAAGCCCAAGTCTGGACCTAAGCACGAGACTAAGTGCTTCTACTTGCAAAGGGACTGATCACTTTGAGCGAACTACCCCAAGTATTTGGCGGATAAGAAGGATGGCAAAGTGAACAAAGGTATATTTGATATACATGTTATTGATGTGTACTTTACTAGTGTTTATAGCAACCCTCGGTATTTGGTACTGGTTCAGGTTGCTAAGAGTAGTAACTCAAACAGGAGTTGCGAATAAATGAAACTAGTTAAGGGTGAAGTGACGATGTGTGTTGAAAGTTGTTTCAAGATTGATATGATCATCATCGCACACTCCCTATACTTTCGGGATTAGTGTTGAACCTAAATAAATGTTATTTGGTGTTTGCGTTGAGCATGAATATGATTTGATCATGTTTATTGCAATATGGTTATTCATTTAAGTAAGAGAATAAACTGTTGTTCTGTTTACATGAATAAAACCTTATATGGTTACACATCCAATGAAAATGGTTCATTGGATCTCGATCGTAGTGATAAACATATTCATAATATTGAAACCAAAAGATGCAACGTTAATAATGATAGTGCAACTTATTTGTGGCACTGCCGTTTAGGTCATATTGGTGTAAAGCGCATGAAGAAACTCCATGCTGATGGGATTTTGGAATCACTTGATTATGAATCACTTGATGCTTGCGAACCATGCCTCATGGGCAAGATGACTAAGACTCCGTTCTCCGGAACAGTGGAGCGAGCAACTGACTTATTGGAAATAATACATACTGATGTATGCGATCCGATGAGTGTTAAGGCTCATGGCGGGTATCGTTATTTTCTGACCTTCACAGATGATTTGAGCAGATATGGGTATATCTACTTGATGAAACATAAGTCTGAAATAGTTGAAAGGTTCAAAGAATTTCAGAGTGAAGTGGAAAAATCATCGTAACAAGAAAATAAAGTTTCTACGATCTGATCGCAGAGACAAATATTTGAGTTACGAGTTTGGTCTTCAATTAAAACAATGTGGAATAGTTTCACAAATTCATGCCACCTGGAACACCACATCATAATGGTGTGTCCGAACGTCATAACCGTACTTTATTGGATATAGTACAATCTATGATGTTTCTTACCGATTTACCAATATCGTTTTGGGATCATGCATTAGAGACAACTGCATTCACATTAAATAGGGCACCATCTAAATCCGTTGAGACGACACTATATGAACTGTGGTTTAGCAAGAAACTAAAGTTGTCGTTTCTTAAAGTTTGGGGCTGCGATGCTTATGTGAAAAAACTTCAACCTGATAAGCTCGAACCCAAATCGGAGAAATGTGTCTTCATAGGATACCCAAAGGAGACAGTTGGGTACACCTTCTATCATAGATCCGAAGGCAAGACATTCGTTGCTAAGAATGGATCCTTTCTAGAGAAGGAGTTTCTCTCGAAAGAAGTGAGTGGGAGGAAAGTAGAACTTGATAAGGTAATTGTACCTTCTCCCTTATTGGAAAGTAGTTCATCACAGAAATCTGTTCCTGTGACTACTACACCAATAGTGAGGAAGCTAATGATGATGATCATGAAACTTCAGATCAAGTTACTACAGAACCTCGTAGGTCTTCCAGAGTACGGTCCGCACCAGAGTGGTACGGTAATCCTGTTCTGGAAGTCATGTTACTAGACCATGATGAACCTACGAACTATGAGGAAGCGATGATGAGCCCAGATTCCGCAAAATGGCTTAAGGCCATGAAATCTGAGATGGGATCCATGTATGAGAACAAAGCGTGGACTTTGGTGGAGTTGCCCGATGATCGGGAAGCCATATTGTATAAATGGAACTTCAAGAGGAAGATGGACATTGATAGTAATGTTACTATCTACAAAGCTCGACTTGTCGCAAAAAGGTTTTTGACAAGTTCAAGGTGTTGACTACAATGAGATTTTCTCGACTGTAGCGAGGCTTAAAGTCTGTCCGAATCATGTTAGCAATTGCCGCATTTTATGAAATCTGGCAAATGGATGAACAAAACTGCATTCCTTAATGGAGTTATTAAAGAAGAGTTGTATGTGATGCAACCAGAAGGTTTTGTCAATCCTAAAGGTGCTGACAAAATACGCAAGCTCAAGCGATCCATCTATGGACTGGTGCAAGCATCTCGGAGTTGGAATATACGCTTTGATAAGTTGATCAAAGCATATAGTTTTATACAGACTTGCGGTGAAGCCTGTATTTACTAGGAAGTGAGTGGGAGCACTACAGCATTTCTGATAAGTATATGTGAATGACATATTGTAGATCGGAAATAATGTAGAATTATTCTGCAAAGCATAAAGGAGTGTTTGAAAGGAGTTTTTCAAAGAAAGACCTCGGTGAAGCTGCTTACATATTGAGCATCAAGATCTATAGAGATTGATCAAGACGCTTGATAAGTTTTTTTTTCAATGAGTACATACCTTGACAAGATTTTGAAGTAGTTCAAAATGGAACAGTCAAAGAAAGAGTTCTTGCCTGTGTTACAAGGTGTGAAATTGAGTAAGACTCAAAACCCGACCACGGCAGAAGATAGAAAGAGAATGAAGGTCATTCCCTATGCCTTGGCCATAGGTTCTATAAAGTATGCCATGCTGTGTACCAGATCTATTGTATACCCTACACTGAGTTTGGCAAGAGAGTACAATCGTGATCTAGGAGTAGATCACTGGTCAGCGGTCAAAATTATCCTTAGTGGAATAAGGATATGTTTCTCGATTATGGAAGTGACAAAAGGTTCATCGTAAAGGGTTACGTCGATGCAAGTTTTGACACCGATCTGGATGATTCTAAGTCTCGGTCTAGATACATATTGAAAGTGGGAGCAATTAGCTAGAGTAGCTCCGTGCAGAGCGTTGTAGACATAGAAAATTGCAAAATACATAACGGATCTGAATGTGGAAGACCCGTTGACTAAGATTCTCTCACAAACAAAACATGATCACACCTTAGTACTCTTTGGGTGTTAATCACATAGCGATGTGAACTAGATTACTGAATCTAGTAAACCCTTTGGGTGTTGGTCACATGGCGATGTGAACTATGGGTGTTAATCACATGATGATGTGCACTATCGATGTTAATCACATGGTGATGTGATCTAGATTATTGACTCTAGTGCAAGTGGGAGACTGAAGGAAATATGCCCTAGAGGCAATAATAAAGTTATTATTTATTTCCTTATTTCATGATAATTGTTTATTATTCATGCTAGAATTGTATTAATCGGAAACATAATACATGTGTGAATACATAGACAAACAGAGTGTCACTAGTATGCCTCTACTTGACTAGCTCGTTAATCAAAGATGGTTATGTTTCCTAGCCATAGACATGAGTTGTCATTTGATTAACGGGATCACATCATTAGGAGAATGATGTGATTGACATGACCCATTCAGTTAGCTTAGCACCCGATCGTTTAGTGTGTTGCTATTGCTTTCTTCATGACTTATACATGTTCCTATGACTATGAGATTATGCAACTCCCGTTTACCGGAGGAACACTTTGTGTGCTACCAAACGTCACAACGAATGGGTGATTATAAAGGTGCTCTCAGGTGTCTCCAAAGGTACTTGTTGAGTTGGCGTATTTCGAGATTAGGATTTGTCACTCAAATGTCGAGAGGTATCTCTGGCCCTCTCGGTAATGCACATCACTTAAGCCTTGCAAGCATTGCAACTAATGAGTTAGTTGCGAGATGATGTAGTACGGAACGAGTAAAGAGACTTGCCGGTAACGAGATTGAACTAGGTATTGGATACCGACGATCGAATCTCGGGAAACTAACATACTGATGACAAAGGGAACAACGTCTGTTGTTATGTGGTCTGACCGATAAAGATCTTCGTAGAATATGTAGGAACCAATACGGGCATCCAGGTCCCGCTATTGGTTATTGACCGGAGACGTGTCTCGGTCATGTCTACACTGTTCTCGAACCGTAGGGTCCGCACGCTTAAGGTTTCGATGACAGTTTTATTATGAGTTTATGATTTTTGATGTACCGAAGGAGTTCGGAGTCCCGGATGAGATCGGGGACATGACGAGGAGTCTCGAAATGGTCGAGACGTAAAGATCGATATATTGGATGACTATATTCGGAGTTCGGAAAGGTTCCGAGTGATTCGGGTATTTATCGGAGTACCGGAGAGTTACGGGAATTCGCCGGGGAGAAGTATTGGGCCTTATTGGGCCATACGGGAAAGAGAGAGGGGCTGCCTAGGGCAGTCCGCGCGCCCCCCATGGCCTAGTCCGAATTGGACTAGGGGGAGGGGCCGCACCCCCTCCTTCCTTCCCTTCTCTCTTCCCCTTCCTTGTCTCCTACTCCTACTACTTGGAAGGTCTCCTAGTTGGACTAGGAAAGGGGGAATCCTACTATCGGTGGGAGTAAGACTCCCCTAGGGCACGCCATAGAGAGGGCCGGCCCTCCCCTCCTCCACTCCTTTATATACGGGGGCAGGGGGCACCCCATAGACACACAAGTTGATCTTCGTGATCGTTCCTTAGCCGTGTCGGTGCCCCCTCACGATATTACACCTCGGTCATATTGTAGCGGTGCTTAGGCGAAGCCACGAGGCGGTTGAACATCAAGATCGTCCACCACGCCGTCGTCTTGTGGAACTCCTCCCCGAAGCTCTGCTGGATCGGAGCCAGGGGTGCGTCATCGAGCTGTACGTGTGTCAAGAACTCGGAGGTGCCGGAGTAACGGTGCTTGGATTGGTTGGACCGGGAAGACGTACGACTACTTCCTCTACGTTGCGTCAACGCTTCGCTTCGGTCTCACGAGGGCGTGACAACACTCTCCCTCTCGTTGCTATGCATCACCATGATCTTGCGTGTGCGTAGGAATTTTTTTGAAATTACTACGTTCCCCAACATGCAGGTCCTGCCTCAGTTGTATCTTTTGTCTTCCCATACACGCCCAAGAAGCCTAGCAGGTTCACGCAAAGGTTCTTCGTCACGTGCATCACGTCGATCGAAGAGCGGACCTCTAGGTCTTTCCAAAGAGGGTAGGTCCCAAAATATAGATTTCTTCTTCCACATGGGTGCGTGTCCCCAGCGTCACTCGGAACAGCTAGTCCGCCGACCCTTTCCAAAGATTACGTGTAAATCATTGACCATAGCAAGTGCGTGATCACCGATGCGCATGGCGGGCTTCTTCCGTGATCTGCCTGCTTTTGAAATGCTTGCCTTTCTTTCAACACGATGGTTGGTTGGAAGAAATCGACGATGGCCTGTACACATTCTTCCCGCAGCTTGCCAGGTATATACTATCGGTGTCAAGTAAACAGTGCGTGCATGTGTGGTATCCCTTGTTTGTCTGTCCTGAAAGGTTACTGAGAGTGGGCCAATCGTTGATGGTCACGAACAGCAACGCCTTTAGGTTAAATTCCTCCTGTTTGTGCTCATCCCACATACGTACACCGTTTCCATTCCACAGCTGTAAAAGTTCTTCAACTAATGGCCTTAGGTACACATCAATGTCATTGCCGGGTTGCTTAGGGCCTTGGATGAGAACTGGCATCATAATGAACTTCCGCTTCATGCACATCCAAGGAGGAAGGTTATACATACATAGAGTCACGGGCCAGGTGCTGTGATTGCTGCTCTGCTCCCCGAAAGGATTAATGCCATCCGCGCTTAAAGCAAACCATACGTTCCTTGGCTCACTTGCAAACTCATCCTAATACTTTCTCTCGATTTTTCTCCACTGCGACCCGTCAGCGGGTACTCTCAACTTCCCGTCTTTCTTACGGTCCTCACTGTGCCATCGCATCAACTTGGCATGCTCTCCGTTTCTGAACAGACGTTTCAACCGTGGTATAATAGGAGCATACCACATCACCTTCACAGAACCCTCTTCCGGGGGCTCGCCGTCAACATCACGAGGTCATCTCGTCGATCTTATACCGTAATGCACCGCATACCGGCATGCGTTCAGATCCTTGTATGCACCATGATAGAGGATGCAGATCATTAGGGCATGCTGTATCTTCGCACCTCAATCCTAGAGGGCATCGACCTTCTTTGCTGCGTATGTCTTTGTCGGGCAATTCGTTATCCTTTGGAAGCTTCTTCTTCAATATTTTAAGTAGCTTCTCAAATCCTTTGTCAAGCACAGCATTCTCTGCCTTCCACTGCAGCAATTCCAGTACGATACCGAGCTTTGTGTTGCCATCTTCGCAATTGGGGTACAACCCTTTTTTGTGGTCCTCTAGCATGCGATCGAACTTCAGCTTCTCCTTTTGACTTTCGCATTGCGTCCTTGCATCGACAATGACCCGGCGGAGATCATCATCATCGGGCACATCGTCTGGTTCCTCTTGATCTTCAGCAGCTTTGAAGGAAATATGCCCTAGAGGCAATAATAAAGTTATTATTTATTTCCTTATTTCATGATAAATGTTTATCATTCATGCTAGAATTGTATTAACCGGAAACATGATACATGTGTGAATGCATAGACAAAACAACATGTCACTAGTATGCCTCTACTAGACTAGCTTGTTAATCAAAGATGGTTATGTTTCCTGACCATGAACAAGGAGTTGTTATTTGATTAACAAGGTCACATCATTAGTAGAATGATCGATTGACATGACCCATTCCCTTAGCTTAGCACACGATCGTTTAGTATGTTGCTACTGCTTTTATCCATGACATATACATGTTCACGTAACTATGAGATTATGCAACTCCGTTTACGGAGGAACACTTTGGTGCTACCAAACGTCACAACGTAATCGGGTGATTATAAAGGAGTACTACAGGTGTCTCCAAAGGCAGATGTTGGGTTGGCGTATTTCGAGATTAGGTTTTGTCACTCCGATTGTCGGAGAGGTATCTCTGGGCCCTCTCGGTAATGCACATCACTGAAGCCTTGCAAGCACTACAACTAATGAGTTAGTTGTGAGATGATGTATTACGGAACGAGTAAAGAGACTTGCCGGTAACGAGATTGAACTAGGTATTGGATACCGACGATCGAATCTCGGGCAAGTAACATACCGATGACAAAGGGAACAACGTATGTTGTTATGCGGTCTGACCGATAAAGATCTTCGTAGAATATGTAGGAACCAATATGGGCATCCAGGTCCCGCTGTTGGTTATTGACCGTGAATAGTTCTAGGTCATGTCTACATTATTCTCGAACCGTAGGGTCCGCACGCTTAAGGTTTCGATGACAGTTATTATGAGTTTATGTATTTTGATGTACCGAAGAAGTTCGAGTCCGGATGTGATCACGGACATGACGAGGAGTCTCGAAATGGTCGAGACATAAAGATTGATATATTGGAAGCCTATGTTTGGAGTTCGAATGGTTCCGGCGGCGGAATTTACCGAGTACCGGAGGTTACGGAACCCCGGGGTAAATGGGCCTCGGTGGGCCTCGAGGGAGAAGAGGAGGGCCGGCCAGGAGGTGGCAGCGCCTCTCCCCCAGTCCGAATAGGACAAGGAGGGGGCGCCTCCTCCTCTTCCCCTCCCCAATCCTATTCCAACTAGGAAAGGGGGAGTCCTACTCCCGGTAGGAGTAGGACTCCTCGGCCTTCTAGCTAGGCCGGCCGGCCTCCCCCTCCCTCCTTTATATCACGGGGCAGGGGGCACCCTTGGACACACAAGTTAGATCTACGGATCGTTCCTTAGCCGTGTCGGTGCCCCTCCACCATATTCCACCTCGGTTATACCGTCGCAAGCTTAGGCGAAGCCCTGCGCCGTGAAACATCAAGATCGTCCCACGCCGTCGTCTTGACGGAACTCTCCTCGACACTCGGCTGGATCGAGTACGAGGGACGTCATCGAGCTGTCGTGTGTCAAGAACTCGGGCGCCGGAGTAACGGCGTCGGGATCGGTCGGATCGCGAGGAGAACGTCGACTACTTCCTCTACGTTGTGATCGCTTCGCTTGGGTCTCAGGGTGCGTAGACAACACTCTCCCCTCTCGTTGCTATACATCACCATGATCTTGCGTGTGCGTAGGAAATTTTTTGAAATTACTACGTTCCCCAACAAGCTTCGCCCGTTGCAGCATCATCGTGCACATCGTCTGGTTCCTCTTGATCTTCAGAAGCATCACCGTATTCAGGGGGCACATAGTTGTCATCGTACTCTTCTTCTTCGCCGTCTTCCATCATAACCCCTATTTCTCTGTGCCTCGTCCAAACATTATAGTGTGGCATGAAACCCTTGTAAAGCAGGTGGGTGTGGAGGATTTTTCGGTCAGAGTAAGACTTCGTATTCCCACATATAGGGCATGGACAACACATAAAACCATTCTGCTTGTTTGCCTCAGCCACTTTGAGAAAATTATGCATGCCCTTAATGTACTCGGAGGTGTGTCTTGAACCGTACATCCATTGCCGGTTCATCTGTGTGCATTATATATAATTAAGTGTGTCAAAAATCATTACAGAACATCATGAATAGATAATTAAGTGACCAAATTAATAGAAGTTCATCATCACATTAAAACCAAAGTACATACATAGTTCTCATCTAACAACATAAAGCTCTGCAGAGCATCTAAATTAATTAAACCATACACTGAAACTATGTAAAACATTTCAATGCGAAAACAAATGCGATCATAATCGCAACCAATGTAACAACTGATCCAAAGGCATAATGATACCAAGCCTCGGTATGAATGGCATATTTTCTAATCTTTCTAATCTTCAAGCGCATTGCATCCATCTTGATCTTGTGATCATCGACGACATCCGCAACATGCAACTCCAATATCATCTTCTCCTCCTCAATTTTTCTAATTTTTCCTTTAACAAATTGTTTTCTTCTTCAACTAAATTTAACCTCTCGACAAGTAGGGTCGGTTGGAATTTCGGTTCAACAACCTCCTAGATGAATAAAATCTATGTCACGTTGGTCGGCATAATTGTCATAAACAATAAATGAACCAATAGTTATGAAAAGATAATATATACCACATCCGAATCATAGACAGGACGAGGGCCGATGGGGGCGGATACCAAAACCATCGCACTATATAAGATGCGATAATAAAACTAAAAAAAATATACAAGTATCTATCTAAACATACAAATAAGAATATTTTTCCTTTCAAAAAGAAGATAAGAACAAGAGGCTCACCACGGTGGTGCCGGCGATGAGATCAGTGCGGGTGATCGACGACGTTGAAGACGGGGACGGGGCGTGACGGACCGCTAAACCTAGACAAATATTAAGGAAAATGGAGCTTGGCGGTCGAGCTTGGAGAGGAGAAACCTTAAGTAGTGTGGCTCGGGCATTCCATCGAACACCTTGTGTGCATAGGAGGTGAGCTAGAGCACCACCAAGCCCTCTCCCCCTCGGCCAGAAAAAATAGAGCAGTGTGCTCTGCTCTTGCGCGAGAGGGTATATATAGGCACCACCATTGGTCCCGGTTGGTCACATGAACCGGGACTAAAGGGTTGCCTTTGGTCCCGGTTCATGCCACCAACCTAGGGCTGGACGAAAAGCTCGTTACTCGTGAGTTTAACGAGCGCTCGGAAGCTCGACTCGATAAGGCTCGTGCTCGTTAGTTAATGAGCCGAGCTGAACAACAATTTTAGCTCATTAATATAAACGAGCTTAACGAGCTAGCTCGTGAGTATCACGAGTAGCTCATTTGGCTCGTTAATTTTCAGATCACTAATTTTTAGTTTAATTACTAGATGCAAAATACTAGTGCTCAGCCTAGCCCACCGTCACAGGCCACAGCCCACCACCTCCTCGGCTCCTCCCCCACGTTCTTTTCACTTTTATTTATGGCCTCGTGGGAATCTGTTCAGTTGGCCTTTCGAAGAGACCAGAGGAGGAGTCGAGGAGACTAGCAGCAGTAGCAGAGTAGCAGGGAGCGGCGGTTACATCTAGGTCTTCGTCTCTTTGACCCCGGCGTGGCGCCGTGGCTCTGCTTCCTTCTCTACTCCGGCGGCCGCCGGTGTCGACTTCAGCCCGCCTCCGCCATCTCCATCCTCGTCCCCATGGAACGGCGCGAGCGACCAACACCTGCAGTCGCGACTCCAAGCTTGGAGTCCAAGGCCCGAAAGAAGGCGGTGAGGAAGAGGACTTCGGCCTCCGATTCAGCATCACGGGAGTCTCCTTCGACGGCAGCAAAGCCTTCTCATCCTCGACAGCAAGCGTATGGACAAAGGCGTCCAAGAGCAGAGGCGGCGACATCACCGACATGCTCTGATGCTGATGCCGATGCCGTTGGCGTTGGATCAGGACCGGTGAGATTCTTTGTCTCACACTCTCCTTTTCATTTTCTATTAATTCCAGTTCGCATTAGCATATACTTTGAATCTTTGACGCCCTAGGTCATCCAAATTGTAGTTAATTGATTGTGAATCTGCTAAAATACTTGTGAATCTGCTGAAATACCAACTGTAGTTAGTTGATTGTGGAAATACCAGTGTAGTTAAGTGAAATACTTTGTCACACACACACTGACACAAGCACCAGATTAGTCATGTTCAAGTACCTAGCTGAATGTTTGTGGATATCTTGTGGATTATAATTTCATTCCCTAAATTTTGTACATGCTCTAAATCATAGTATCACTTACTACTACTTAATGCAACTTCTAATTTTGTATGTGTTTCGGTTCATTATTTGTATTCCTAATCAATCAATCAATTCACATTAATAGTATTTGGTAAATGTTTGGCTTGTAAAATCTGAATCATTCTATTTCATTTTCCACAGGAAGATGATGGCGATGAAGATGAATGGGTAGAGGTTAATGAAGGATATGAAGAGGTTGACGAGGCAGAGGCATATGATATGGATGATGATATGTCAGAGCCCTCTCTTGGATCAGGAGACAATCGAAATGACACAGAAGTTGAGGTCAATGGCAAAGAGAGAGCAAAGAAAGGAGGAAAAACGGAAAACGCAGCAGTGGATACTACTAAGGTGAAGGTGAAGAAAACGAGACTTAAACGTGCAGAATGTTGGCAGCATTTCAAGGAGGTCAAGGCTGTAAGTAAGAGGATGCCAGGGGCGGTTGTTACAAAGTCAAAATGTCTGCATTGTGCTAAATTGTTTGCTTATACTCCTGGGGGATCAACTACTAGTCTCAATAGGCATAAAGATGTTTGTTCAGTCTATCTGAACAAGAAGGAAAACAACTACAGCAAGGTACAATCAACTTTGATCCTGAAAAGCCAGGTGCATCTCTCATAGTAAACCATGAATACAATCATGCGGAAGTCGTTAAGATCATAGCAAAGATGATAATTGTGCATGATTATCCCTTTAGGATGGTAGAGCATGCTTGGTTCAATATCCTCATGAGGTATATGAATGTGTCCTACAAGTTCATTGGTCAAAAGAAGATTAGAGCTGAATGCATGAAGGTGTATCTTTCCGAGAAAGAAATCCTTAAAAAGCAACTTAAGTCTGTTGAAAGCATTAGTTTGACATGTGATCTATGGACTTCAAACCAAACTCTCTCATACCTAGCTGTGGTCGCTCACTACATAGATGATGATTGGGTCATGCAATGTCGTGTTTTAAATTTCATAGAGCTAGATCCACCTCACTCGGGTAGTGTCATAGCTCAAGCAGTTTTTGAGTGTTGCCAAGAATGGAAAATAGAAGATAAGATCATGACAATCACTATGGATAATGCTTCCTCAAATGATAATGCTGCTAAGAGATTGATGGACAAGATCATTGCTAGGAAATCGGCTAAATTTATTCCTAAGTACTTCCATGTTCGCTGCTGTGCGCACATTGTCAATTTGATAGTGAATGATGGCATTGCTCTATTGCAAACTTTGATCAATAAGCTTAGGGATACTGTCAAGTATTTGAAAAAATCCCCAACACGCATGTACAAATTATTGATGGTTTGCAAGTCTTTGAATATGGAAATTGGGAGAGGTTTATGCCTGGATGTTGCTACTAGATGGAATTCTACATGCATAATGGTAGAGGCTTGCACTGTGTATAGAGCTGCTTTCAAGGAGTATGCAGAGGTAGATGCTACCTACAAATGGCAGCCTGAAGATGAGGAGTGGGCATTATATGAGAAGATTCAACCCATCTTGAAATCATTTGCCGAGGTAACAATTGTATTATCAGGATCTACCTATCCTACTGCCAACATTTTTTATCCATATATCATGAATGTTAAGATTGCTATCGTAGAGCATGCCATGGGTTCAAATGCAAACTTGAAAAAGATGGGAGAAGCAATGCTTGATAAGTTTGATAAATATTGGGATAGCAATAGTGAAGGTGAGGGAAATGAAAACAGTGGGAAAAACAAAAAAAAGGAAAAGAACAATGTCATGGTCATTGCCACCATTCTTGATCCTAGGTTTAAGTTGAAACTTGTTGATTACTGTTTTAAGAAAATGTATGGTAAAGCGAAGGGCAGTAGTGAGGCCGGGGAAATCAAATCTGAATTCTTTGATCTCTATGCTACTTATTAGATGGAAAATACCAAGAATGAGGCTGCCAACAATAATGAACAGAGTTCAATATCTAGTAGGCAAACAAGTACCTCTATGTCCTCATTGTCAAGTGGGTTTCAGTCCTTCCTAGAGGAGACAAATTCAGAGCCATCTAAATTTGAATTGACCAGTTACCTTGAAGACAAAACCCATCCAATTCTGGATCCAAAGTTCAGCGTAGTTGATTGGTGGAGGTTGAATGCTCATAGATATCCTATCATGGCAAAGATGGCAAAGAAGTTCTTGACTATACCAGCAACTAGTGTCTCATCGGAGTCAACATTCTCTACGAGCGGCAGAATTCTTGATGACTATCGTAGCTCTCTCAGCCCAAACATGGTTGAGGCACTTGTGTGTGCTTCTAGCTACATTAAAGGATCAAAAGAAAACCAACTTAAGCCTACAATTGTAGTGGTAATATTACTTGTTCTCTACTGTGTATTATCTTCTTGTAACCTTAAACTCTTCCTAAATGTTAACTGAAATTGCATATTTGCACAACCTTTGTAGGAAGATGGCAATGATGATGATGTCGAGTTCATTCCATTTCCTGAAGATACGACGGAAAGCAACTAGTAGGCTTCCCATATTTTTATGAAGTGTGATTGTATTGCTGTAGCATTGTACTATTGTATATTTGCTTGCATCATAACTAGTGAATTTCTCTATGTCTATGCAGGAAGATGAATTGATGAACTGATGAGCAACTTATGTGAGGAGCAGGAGCTACTTTGCATTTCCTCATCTAGCAGCTATCATTTTATTTCGGTCATTGTTATTTATGTAAGACCTTATGTTTGAACTGTCATGTTGAAGTGGCGAAGTAGTTAATATAATATGTACTGCTAGTCTGCTAATTGAACTTGATCCAATGCTGAGCGCCTAAGCCATGTTTGGCTTTCTCTTTTGAAGTCCTGGACTTGTCTTTGTCAATGGCCCTACTTATTGTTGTTGTTCACCTAGCGATTGTGTATGAAGTATGAACCATAATGGTGGTCTGACTTATGATTGTGTCACTCTGTGTTGCTGTTGGTTGCTGCATTATGTGGTGCTATTTGGAAAGAGTAAATTTGGCAAAGGGTGATGCATTACTACTTTGCTACATGTTTAAATATTGAATATATGATGGAATGCTTCTGTAATGTTTACAACTGTAACGAGCGCTCGTGAGCGCTCACGAGCTTAACGAGTATTTAACGAACCGAGCCGATCAAGAGTTTGAGCTCGTTAAAGTTAACGAGCTTAACGATCACGAGCTTAACGATCGCGAGCTTAACGATCACGAGGTTAACGAGTCGAGTAGCTCGTTCGTCCAGCCCTACACCAACCGGGACAAATGGTGGTGGGCCAGGAGTGCGGCCCATTGGTCCCGGTTTGCCCCACCAACCAGGACCAAAAGGTTCAGACGAACCGGGACCAATGGCCCACGCGGCCCGGCCGGCCCCCAGGGCTCACGAACCGGGTCAAATGCTCCCATTGGTCCTGGTTCTGGATTGAACCGGGACTAATGGGCTGGACCGGCCTGTTCGTTTCGTCTCCCGCGTTCCCTTCAGCTCCAGGCGCAGCCTCTCACCTCCTTCTCTTGCGCCTATAAAAGGGAGGTCGCTCCTCTTAGAGAGATGCACCAGAACTTCTTCCTCTCGACACCAGTTCCAATCTCTGAGCTGGTGCTGTCTTCCTCATCCCGGCTTCCGGCGTGCACCGCGAGTCGAGACAGTAGGCCTCCAAAACCGCACCTCTTTAAGTCTTATACGGGAGAAGGGTGATAAGGTTTTTGGGGAGTGCTTGAAGCCATGCTCGGACTTGGCGATCACGAGGCACCACGAGCTTCTTCTTGTGAGCCATGCTCGGACTTGGCGATGACGGAGTCGATGAAGACGAAGGCGAAGACGAGCTTGAAGCAGATCAAACCGCTGGCGCTCCTCTACCAGGCGTGCAAGATGTCGTGTCCTAGATTCACTACCAACGGGAGTTGGGAACCCCCTTTGTAGATTCGGTGATTAACACAAAATTAACAGATATAAAGTGGTGACGTATGGAAAACTATGAAAGCTTCCTCCCTTTATTATTATTAGGAAAAGATAAAGGTAAAGATAAAGATGTGGGGTATAGCCAACTTACAGATAGATAATGATCAAATAGACTACGAGTACTTTTTATTCTTGCTGATGACATTTAGGTCATCTTTGCTTGTAGTTTATTGTTAAGATTCTATGCATTGTTAGCCAACTTCACGCCGAACATGAGGTCGGCGTAGGGAAGAAAGTGGCACACGGGCGAGCCGCCGGGGTGGGTGCCCAGGATCTTGAAGGCTGGGTGAGCTGGGATCCAATTAGAGTTGTCGAAGTGGCACACCGCGGCCATGTCCACGGCAGGGAGGCCGCTGCTGTCGCGGATGGAGACGACGTACGCCTCCTCGGACGAACCCTCCATCATGTGGCACTCGTACACAGCGTACGGGTGAGCCCTGCTGTGGCATGCCACGTAGCCGCCGCCTCCACCGCCTAGTGGCTTGATAGCCTGCACAGTGTACGCGCGGCGCGGCAGGCCGGAGTTGGGAAGTGCGGACGCCGCCGCGGCCAAGGGCCGGCTCGTCGCCATCATACGGGTGGCGCTCAGCACGACCCTCTCCAACGACGTGGCGCACGCCTTCCGTTCGCCGGCGAGAGGCGCCTCGCGGCAGGCGCTCGGTGTCTCGCCTACCCGGGCCGCCTCTTGGGAGCCCGGCGCAATGCCGAACCTATCGAGGGCATCCGTGAGGTTGCCGAAGGGAATCCTCTCGGCAGCTTTGCGCGGGAGGAGCGGCGCTGGGTCGAACACCGGCAGGGCAACTGTCATGGTGCGCCCCACACGCATATCGGACTCGCGGAAGAAGAGGCCTTCCACAGACGACGCCTGTTGGGCAGGACTATTGCATATGATCCTGTAGGAGTAGCCGAGGCACGCGTTGGGCAGGATCATGGCGGCAGAATGATGCTGCTCGAGCGGCGAGTGATCGGTACCTTCCTGCACGAGGTGGACGATGGACTCCGGCATCGGCGAGTCCGGGAGGGCCACCTCCCAGAATCGTGCCGCCGGAGTGCCTCCAGGGGTATGGGTGTGGCCATGCACCGTCGCGGCCACAACCATGAGAATAAGTAGCAGGACGGCTGAAGAAGCCATGGCTTGCTTTCCTTTCTTACTTCAAACTGAGCTTAGCTTGCAGTGGTGGATGGGTGGGCTACCCAATAGGTGCACTATAAATAGCGTTCGACCTGCATGTTCGACCCTACCCAACGGAGTGTTGTGTTTTACATTTACATCTCCGAGACGCGGAGATGTAATTTAGCTATTTTTGCATCTACATCATCTGTTGGAGAGGGGTTTTGGAGTCTCGGAGATGCAAAAGTTAGCTATTTTTACATGTACATCATTTATTATAGATGCGGAAATACTATAAAAATAATTTATGAACAATAATTACTACATTATATATAAGAGTCCGGAAAAAATACAAATAAGAGCTGAAAATAAAAACATTGATGCATGGTGAAAACTATTAAAAAAAAAGCTTTGTAGCTACCACGCCAGACTGTGCATATGTTGTTCCAGAGCCAAACAATACGTGATTTCCACGGAGAAAATTCCATGATTATCCAAGTGCCATGCAGCAAAATCCTCCTCGATCCGGCCTTAGAGGTTGATGCTGCCAGTTGGAAGGAGATGGTGTGGAAATACAATAGACAAATTTTATCGGTAATAATTACTACTCCTTATATTATGGGACGGAGGGAGTATATTATATGTAAGAGTTGGAAATTTCATGATTATCCAAATGTCATGCAATAAAGTCCTCCTCGATCCGGGTCTTAGAGGTTGATGTCGTTAGTTGGAAAGAAAATGGCGTGGAAATACAATAGGCAAAGTTTATCAGCAATAATTACTACTCCCTCCGTTCCTAAATGTATGTCTTTTTAGAGATTTCAATGCGGACTACATACGGATGTATATAGACGCACTTTAGAGTGTAGATTCACTCATTTTGCTCCTTATGTAGTACTTAGTGGAATCTCTAGAAAGACTTATATTTAGGAACGGAAGAAGTATATTATATATAAGAGTCAGGGAAAAAAAGCAGGTAAGAGTTCGAAACTACAAAAAAGCCATGTGCTAATGTCTAGCACAACCTTCCATGCGCACTGTTTTTTCCCTTTTTTGTGCGGGCACGCGGCCTTGGGGATTTTTTGGCTCTGGCCTCTTTGGGCACTAAGGCCTCTTTTCTTTTCTTTTTCCTTGGGCTCCTCTTTTTCTTCTTTTTTTGGCGCTAAAGCCTCTTTCCTGTTTTTTTTCTTGGGCTCTAAGGCCAAACAATACGTGTTTTCCACGGAGAAAATTCCATGATTATCCAAGTGCCATGCAGCAAAATCCTCCCCGGTCCGGCCTTAGAGGTTGATGCCGCCAGTTGGAAGAAAATGGTGTGGAAATACAATAGACAAATTTTATCGACAATAATTATTACTCCCTCTGTCCCATAATATAAGAGCGTTTTTGGACTACACTAGTGTAAGAAATCCTCTTATGTTATGGGACGGAGGGAGTATATTATATGTAAGAGTTGGAAATTCCATGATTATCCAAATGTCATGCAATAAAGTCCTGCTCGATCCGGTCTTAGAGGTTGATGTCGTTAGTTGAAAAGAAAATGGTGTGGAAATACAATAGGCAAAGTTTATCAGCAATAATTACTACTCCCTCCGTTCCTAAATATAAGTCTTTGGAGAGATTTCACTATAAACCACAAACGGAGTAAAATGAGTGAATCTATACTCTAAAATGCATCTAGATACATCCGTATGTGGTCCATAGTAAAATCCCTACAAAGACTTATATTTAGGAACGCTCCCTCCATTCCTAAATGTAAGTCTTTTTAGAGATTTCAATGCGGACTACATACGGATGTATATAGACGTACTTTAGAGTGTAGATTCACTCATTTTGCTCCCTATGTAGTATTTAGTGGAATCTCTAGAAAGACTTATATTTAGGAACGGATGAAGTATATTATATATAAGAGTCGGGGAAAAAAGGCACGTAAGAGTTGAAATATATTTAAAAAGAACATGCACGCAGGGTTGATGCAAATGTCATGCAATAAAGTCCTGCTCGATCCGGTCTTAGAGGTTGATGCCGTTAGTTGAAAAGAAAATGGTATGGAAATACAATAGGCAAAGTTTTATCAGCAATAATTACTAGTCCCTCCGTTCCTAAATGTAAGTCTTTTAGAGATTTCAATGCGGACTACATACGGATGTATATAGACGCACTTTAGAGTGTAGATTCACTCATTTTGTTCCGTATGTAGTATTTAGTGGAATCTCTAGAAAGACTTATATTTAGGAACGGAAGAAGTATATTATATATAAGAGTCGGGGAAAAAAGGCACGTAAGAGTTGAAATATATTTAAAAAGAACATGGACGCAGGGTTGATGCAAATGTCATGCAATAAAGTCCTGCTCGATCCGGTCTTAGAGGTTGATGCCGTTAGTTGAAAAGAAAATGGTATGGAAATACAATAGGCAAAGTTTTATCAGCAATAATTACTAGTCCCTCCGCCTCCTAAATGTAAGTCTTTTAGAGATTTCAATGCGGACTACATACGGATGTATATAGACGCACTTTAGAGTGTAGATTCACTCATTTTGCTCCGTATGTAGTATTTAGTGGAATCTCTAGAAAGACTTATATTTAGGAACGGAAGAAGTATATTATATATAAGAGTCGGTAAAAAAGGCACGTAAGAGTTGAAATATATAAAAAAAACATGGACGCAGGGTTCAAAACTACAAAAATGCCATGTGCTAATGTCTAGCACAACCTTCCATGGGTACACTGTTTTTTCTCTTTTTTGTGTGGGCACGCGGCCTTGGGGATTTTTCGGCTCTGGCCTCTTTGGGCACTAAGGCCTCTTTTCTATTTTTTTCCTTGGGCTCCTTTTTTTCTTCTTTTTTGGCGCTAAGGCCTCTTTTCTTTTTTTGGCGCTAAGGCCTCCTAAATGTAAGTCTTTTAGAGATTTCAATGCGGACTACATACGGATGTATATAGACGCACTTTAGAGTGTAGATTCACTCATTTTGCTCCGTATGTAGTATTTAGTGGAATCTCTAGAAAGACTTATATTTAGGAACGGAAGAAGTATATTATATATAAGAGTCGGGAAAAAAGGCACGTAAGAGTTAAAATATATAAAAAAAACATGGACGCAGGGTTCAAAACTACAAAAAAGCCATGTGCTAATGTCTAGCACAACCTTCCATGGGTACACTGTTTTTTCTCTTTTTTGTGTTTTTTTGTGTGGGCACGCGGCCTTGGGGATTTTTCGGCTCTGGCCTCTTTGGGCACTAAGGCCTCTTTTCTATTTTTTTCCTTGGGCTCCTTTTTTTCTTCTTTTTTGGCGCTAAGGCCTCTTTTTTTTTTCTTGGGCTCTAAAGTCCTCTTTTCTCTCTTTTTTCTGGGCTCCAAGCCCTCTTTTTCTTTTTCTCAGTCTGTTGTCCCCGTGAAGGTGATACCATGATAGCCAACACAGTATATAAACTGTAGGAGCCGTCCCACGACGGGCGATGTGGGACTAATCAAACCTGGGAACGGTGCAGTCTCGCCCGCATGGGCCGGCGCGCGTGCGAGGCCCAATCGAAGGCGCGCGTGAAATAAAAAGGCACTATTTACGTACGCACGGGAAGCCGGTCGAGAGATCGAATGCCTGACGTCCTTTTTATCAACCGTGTCGTTTCGAAACACATCATTTCTTTCCCCTCTTAAAAGAAACATATCATTTCCGATTCCGGTTAAACATATCATTCTCCAAAACTATCACTATCTGGCCCTACCTCCCATCGCTCTCCGGCGAAATCACATCTCCGCCGTCTTCCACCTCTGCGAACACTCCCAACTGCACTGCACTCTAGGCCATTGGCAGTCATTCTTGTTGGAAGAGAGAAGTCCGCATTGGCCCCCTATACTTGAGTTGTCACAAGCTCAAACTCGCGAAGAACCGAATTCCTTCTCAAAAAATAGTTAGCCGAGACCCGCTCCCCCGCCCCCGCGTTGCTCCCGTGGAGCGGCTCGTTGCTCCCGTGGAGCGGCTCGGGCGCTCCGATGGTGGTGCGTGCGTGGCGGCCCCTGACTACTCCGGCAGTGCTCCGGTTCTTGCGGCCGTCCTGCGTCCACGGATGCGGGGTGGTCCGGCGTTTGGGGCCTCTGGGCGGTGCGGGGGATGGTTCCCAGGCGGCGGCGCTCCACTGGGCTCGCCCTAGATCTGTCGCTGCCCGGGCGTGCTACGACGTGCGCG
This sequence comes from Aegilops speltoides, assembly GCA_021437245.1. Classification (NCBI taxonomy): domain Eukaryota; kingdom Viridiplantae; phylum Streptophyta; class Magnoliopsida; order Poales; family Poaceae; genus Aegilops; species Aegilops speltoides. The sequence goes on along the minus strand of CM038141.1, from coordinate 35,888,602 downwards.
GCCGGATCCGGCTCGGATCCACTGAAGTTCGGGCTTCCCCTGTCGCTTGCCTGCATAGGCGTTGGGTGGTGCTTGATGGGTGGCCTTGGGCTTCCCAGTGTGGTGTAGGCCGGCGTGGTGCCGGGCGACGACGTTGGTCAGCTCTTCTATCGTCTATCGGCCCGGTGCAAACGATCGGCGGTTCCTTGGCAGGCAGATGGCGGCCATGGATGCGGCTTGCTCCCCACGTGAGGTGCATGCGTGGACGGTCGGAGAGGTCCCCCTTGCCTTGCTGTCAGTCTGGATGGACGCTTGTCCATCGGGTTGTCGAGCTTCATGGCTTCGCTGTGGCGGCCATGGATGCGGCTTCCTCCCACCCGGGAGGGCCGTGACTTGGGGCTGGCCGTCTTCCCTTCCAAACGGGATCTCCATTCTCGTTAGTGTTCTTATGGGTCCTGCTCGAGTGCTCCTTCGTGTGTCTCTGCTAGGCGGTGCCCGGCGACCTCACTGATGGCACGCAGGTGCCGTGGCGCCGTCTTGTCCTCGCGTGACCTTACCGACTGCGCCCCACGGCACAGGTGGTGCCGCAACATTGTGTAGTCTCGGAAGCGTGTCGTCTTCGATTGCGTCAACGGTAGTGTCTTGGTTGGGTCCGCCAGGCGACGCCCTTCAACTTCGCCGGCAGCGCACAAGTGCCGTGGCGCCGTCTCGGCCTTGCGTGTCCTTTCGAATGTACCCCACGACACAGGTGGTGTCGCGGCGTTGTGCAGTCTCGGTGCGCGATGCCCTTCGATGACGTCGACGGTGCAGTGTCTTGGCTTGGTCTCGGTTGGCCGATGTCGTTCAACTACACTGGTGGTGCTTTTGTTTGTGTTGTGTTTTCCCTCTTTGTCCCCCTGTTCCCCCTGTGAGGTGTTTTGTCGGTGCTTGTTGTTTTCTTTTATCTCTTCTCCTCCCGTGTCCCCTGTTAGGCTGCAAAGCCTCATAGGCAAATGAATACAATTCAGGTGGAATCACCCCCACCCCTAACCCAGTTAAACTGGCTTTCAGTCCAGTTTTCTTCAAACCAACTCCACATGACATCCAACACAGGAGATGTAGCCGGTTGAAGATGAAATACCAGGAGCTCGGAACCGGTGGGAAGAACAGGTCACGTCATGGGGAGTTCAGACGAGCAAGAGAGCTGGGAAAGCACAACCGTGAGCGGCGAGCAGCTTTGCTGCGGGCCGACGTCACCAAATGCAGGAGCAGTGGCGGCAGGGTGTGCGAGGATGAGTGGGAGAGGTGAGGAAGTGCCGCCGCTCACTGCAGGCAGATGTATGAGCACCAGCGGCAGCAAGTTGCCTCTTAACCAGGGCATGGGCTGAAGAGAACCATGGCTGGCAGAGAGAGGGAGAGGAGAAAGAAGAAAACAGAACCGAGATCAAAATCGGTCTAAGCAGATTAGGGGGGAGATTTAGACGGTTAAGCAAGTTCGACGTTGTGGTTTGGACCACCTGCACTGTAGGCCATTAGCGGAGAAACTGGTGCAAGCTACGAGAATCATCTTCTTCTCATCATATCAGTACTTCTCATTGTTGTTGAAAAACATCTCTCGGATGATAGATGGACAGATTACCTTTTGCTGGCAAGTACACGAACCCTTCAGGAACATCTCTGGGTCGTTGTTGTAGTTCATCCGAAACCGCTGAAAGAGCAAATCGTTCTTGTCCGTTGACAATGTTCCCTTCAGAGAAAACACTACAATTAGAGACTGTAGATAACAGAAGAAATGTATGGGATATTAGATCATGTAGATGTTGACATAAGACCTTCAGTATCTCATGAGCTTCGTCTTCACCTTCGCCTTTTCTGGACTTCACTAGTATCCAAAACCATGTGTTGTACTGGTTTCTGTTGTGGCCTGTGAATTAGCATGTGCAAGGAGTTAGCTCATTTTCTTAGGGTATGTTCTAACTACTAGAGAGCAGTCAAGCCCTGTTGCGCAACAGGATACCATTAAGAAAAAAGGGCACTGGCATTAATAAGTATTCGTCACGGCATACTGCTAAACAAGCAATAAATTTAAAGCATGCGTACTGCTGAAGTTGAACAACTAAATTCAGATATTACATGCCGCTGACAAGTTCCTAACTATTTTCGATTAGTTGAACATGTGCTCTTTTAGGAGGAATAACTCACATTCTGCTTGTCTCCATGACAAATAATCACAAACAATCTCTGGCTTTGGGTAACATAGAACCTCTGCTTCAAACTGTGGTGGCTGCACTAGTTCTTTATTAGGGAAATATGCTTTCCAGTTCATCATGTAAAAATAAGTGAAACATGAACAAGAAGAAAAGTTTAATCTGCATAAGAAGTCGCACATCTTATCAAAGGCTTGACCAGTTGAAAACACATACTGTAGAAATTCATAAAACTAATTAAGTACCTCTCATCTCTCTGATAAAATTCAGTGTTCTCCTGGAACACAAAGCTGCAACAATAACAAAAAATAAATATGATCATTTGCAACAAATGCACAGGTTTGCCATTCAACAAACATAAAAACACCTGCCTAAATTAAGTGTCCCAGGTTCACATTTACAGCTTCATTGGATGGTTAACTTATTACCGGTTTTAACAAGATATCTTATCATTCCAATAAATTCAATCAAATCACTTCTGCTGATGAGAAGAGGAAATTTGTGCCATGCAGAAACACATGTCTTTTTCATGGTCTTCTCCTTGCAAAAACAGTGATTCTGACGGGGTATATCCTAACTGTACCAGTAGCTAAAACCATAGCCAAAGATGATATCAGGGAATCACTCCATCATAAGAGAAGCAGAAGCATTCGTCAATTTTAGAGCACTCTCATCGTTCGGCTTATCAAATGAATGGGATCAGCGAGAATCTGGAAAAGAAAAAACTCAAACGGTAAGACAGTACAACTATCTAAACGGCATTGGAGCATGCATTTGAATAAATAGGAAACTATGGGTCCTCACTGAACAGATCTATATGTTTGAACTTGAGTCCTGTAACAATATATGTTGTTGATAAATGAAGTGACATTTCGATTTGACAGTTAGCTTGTTAATATTTGCCAAAGTACCAATTTACTCATTTTGTTGTTGTTCAGAGTATGGAACCGGTCGGTTTGTTGCTTATTTTGCCACTGCATTTACCTTTTCCCAAAGCCATCTGGGATAAGGACGCAGAAGTCTTCAGGGAGATTTGATCATGTACCCTTAATTTATTTTATTTTTGCAGGGGATCATATGCCCTCATTTTCTTTGCCTTCTTGGTCATTTGCCCTGTCTAATTACTTGAATAGTTTCAAAATTCTGAGCCTAGTAATACCACGTGTAATGAAGGTCTTGCCCCTTGGTAAATTTGCAATTTCTCCAAACTCTACATATCTCAACAGAAGCAACCAGCCCGACATGTTTGTCCCATTTGACAGACCAAGCACCGTCTCATACAGGATGGCGACCACGATCAATTGCGCGGATATTCTACTTCACTAGCTTCGCCGGCAACACTAGAAGAAGAATGACGAAAAGAAAGTACACTAAAACCTGGCATATTTCTCGTGACAAGCTACGAGCAGCCGCATTGCCCATGATGAGCACATTTATCATCCAAATTTACTCGACCATGTCCAAGTACTTGTCCAGCCACATGAAGAAACGCCAGCCTTTCACCTGTCCAAACATACTGAATTCAGTAAGTTGCTTGAAGCAGACATCAGGAAAATTGTATGACATACACTACTCCCTCCGTTCCAAAATAGATGACCCAACTTTGTATTAACTTTAGTACAAAATTTGGTCATCTATTTTGGAACGGAGGAAGTACTTGACTCTGAACATTAAAGAACAGAGAAGCAACCTTCATATCCTTGCCATTCGTTGGGCATTCCACTGAATATTTGCCAGTGTTCAGAGATGTCGCCGGCTGCTTCAGGATGAACTTTTCTCGACCATATTCTGGACATCCAGTCAGAGGGAGCTATATTCAGCACGCCGGCCGGGAACGGATACGAGTGCAAAGCTAGGGTTAGCGGAGCGAGCCAAGGCTGGAGCAAAATTGAAAGGGCAAATGCAATCGGTTGGTAGAATCGGTTACCTAGTCGGCGGAGGTGCGGCGCCCGTGCTTGGCAGATTCGCCGCCGGGCCCGTGGTGCTGGGGGAATAGCGGCGCCCGTAGTGCCGGAGTAGCCGAACCGCCTGCGGTTGCTTCCTGGTGGCTGGGGTCTCCGCGCCACCGGAGCCGCTGGAGTCGCCGTGCAACGCCGCTCCGCTGGAGAGGAACAGAGGACGAGACGGGTGAGCTGGTTCGGTCGGTCGGTCGGTTGATCTGTTCAGGTCGGGCTGCGTAGGAAAACAAGTTGATGGAAATTGCAAATTTACCACGAGCAAAGACCGACTTCCATGATTTAAATTTAACACTACATTATGGGACGGAGGGAGTACGTAGCTAAAATACCATAAGTTGTCATGATATAAAATATAGTGTAATGATATACATTTTATCCAATGAGCACCTTGGAGATGTTGAGTCAGCACAACATCTGAAGATATTATTTTATTTTATTCGGGAAAAACTTCAGATCTATTCATTAACTATCAAGATAGTACAAAGAACATCAGAAGTAAAAAATTACATTCAGGTCCATATATCACCTAGAGACGACTACAAACACTGGAACGAGTCGAAGGCGCGCCGCCATCATTGTCCTCCCGCATCGGAGTCGGTCAAACCTTGTTGTAGTAGACAGTCGAGAAGTCGTCGTGTTAATGCCCTACAGGATCAGCGTACCGATGAAGAGAAGCGTAGATCAGAAGGATCCAACCTGTAGACACACGAACGAGCAAAGACAAACGGCAACCAAATCATGCGAGATTCGCCGAAGACAAACCTCCACCCGCCCTTCGACGACGCAAGAAGCACCGCTGGGACGGGTTCTAGGCGGGTAAACATTATTCCATCTTCAAGAATGCGTTGAGACGGGTTCTAGGCGGGTAAACGCGGATATTCTGTTTTATTGTTCCGCTATGCGGTGTCTGCTCTATCCGCGCCCGCCCGAGCCGCATATCAAATGTGTTTTTATCTAAATTCGACACATATGCTTCATATTCAGAATTACTAATTTAATATAAGAAAAAATGTCAATTGTACAATACAGCAATCATCCAAATTACTATAATTATTCAAATCACCGAAGCAAACTAAATAATTCATTACAAAACTTGTCTCGAATACAAATCGCACATGAATTAAAATGAAATGAATGGAATGTGTTGCTGCCCAGCCATTTGCCAATAGTGTGTAACGCCCGGATCCGAAGCGGCAGGTGTCTTTCAGTTATTCGTCATCGTTGCCATGTCATTTGCTTGCGTGTTGCATTTTGCCATGTCATCATCTGCATTTTCATCTGCATGTTTTTCAAAACTTGCATCCGTTCGGGTTCCCCCGGTTCTCTCCGTCCGTTCGGAGTCCAGACACTCTCGCCGCGCCCGTCGCACCTCTCAGACCTTGTTTCGTGAGCGGGAGAAAAAAGTTCTCAGAATGGACCGAGGTTTGCCGAGTGGACTTGGTATATCACCGGTAGACCGCCCGTCAAATTTCGTTCCATTTGGAGGCCGTTTGATGCCCCAACGGTTAACCGCGTAGCCCGAAACCCCTCTCTCTTTGCAGCCCAGCCCCTCTTCACCACAGCCCATGAGCCCATCCAAACCCCCTCCATGCTATCGGTCGTTCGATCACGATCGTGTGGGCAAAAATCGCACCTCATTTGGACACTCCTACCTCCTCCTACCTATAAATAGGTGTCCCTCCCCGAAATTTCGTGCAGTCCAAACCCTAGCCTTCTCCTCCCTCCCGCCCGGCGGACATGTCCGCGCGCCGCTGGACAAAACCCGCCGCCGCCCCACTCCAGTGAGAGTCGCCACGTGGCTCCGCCGACCGCCCACCGCCGCCGGCCAGCCAGGCCAGCAGGCCCTCCCGAGCCCGTGGCCGCCCAGCGCCTCCGCGCGCCTCCCATGCTCGGCCTCCCAGCGCCACGCCGCCGCCGCCCGCCCTCGCACCTCTGCGCGTGCCCGATCGCCACCGCCAGCGCGGTTGCCATACCTCGGCTGGCGCCAGATCGGGCGAGATCTGGCGCCTCGACTTCAGCGACCCCGTGCACTCCGGCTGCCGCTGCTGTCTCCGCGAGCCGGCCTTTGCCTCGCTCATGCGCCCGATGAACCCTAGATCTGAGGTTGACTTTCCCTTTAATTTTTCTTCCAAGTCCCGAAATTCTCACATTATGTTTCCCTTTTCATCACATCATATCTCCTTGCATACTGCTCTGTTTCATGTGCATGATATATCAAGATGTTCACTGTGAGATGCTCTGCATTTCGTTCCATTGTTCCATGCTTGTTTGAGTTCATCTTGATGCTCTAATCATTGTTGCAAGAGTGCTATATGATGTTCACTGCTGTCTGGTAATAGAACTTGCTGTTTTGTCATTTTCATTGCATTTTGTGTGTTCCATCTTATGAGCTTGATGTCTACATGAGTTTTGAGCTACATCATACTATCTTTACAGTGGTGCAATCTATTATTTTTGTGAGTCTTGTAGTGAGTGCATCGAGCTCGTGAAGTAGGGTACTTGATGTTGCTGTTTTGCTAGGCTGAATCTGTTATACCATGATGCTATGTAAACCTGCTGCTACAAGTCATTCTATACATAATCTGGAGATGTTCACTAAGGATGTTTTGTTACACATGTCATGCTCTATCCATCCCTGCGCCTGGTTGCATTTATAGCCTGTTGTAGCTTGTTGTAATCTTGCTCTCAAATTGCTAAATAATGTTACTGTCAGCCTATTAACATTAAGTTCAGTTTTGCCATGTCAATAACTAGTGATCCATGTACCCTATGACCATGCTATTGCCATGTTTAGCTTCATAATTATGCCATCTTACTGTTGATCACCTTGTCATGCCATGTATTGCTCTGTGGTGAGTGGTACAAGCTTACCAACATGCCTACTTATCATTGTTCCTGCCATGTGCTGTTATTTTCAGTCTGAATCTGTCATATCATTTGCCATGTTTGCATGGATGCTACCATCTTTTCTGTTGATCTTTGGAATAAGTTAAGTAAGGGAGTTTCATTCTTTGTCTTTAGTACTATCATGACATGTGGCAGATGGGAATTTGTTAATATCCGGTTGTCGATAACTTGACACTTGACTTCATTAAAACGCATCAACCGCGTGTGTAGCCGTGATGGTCTCTTTTCGGCGGAGTCCGGGAAGTGAACACAGTTTGGGTTATGTTTGAACGTAAGTAGGAGTTCAGGATCACCTCTTGATCATTGCTAGCTTCACGACCGTTCTGTTGTTCTCTTCTCACTCTTATTTGCGTATGTTAGCCACCATACTTGCTTAGTCGCTGCTGCAACCTCACCACTTTACCCCTTCCTTACCCATTAAGCTTTGCTAGTCTTGATACCCATGGTAATGGGATTGCTGAGTCCTCGTGGCTCATAGATTACTACAACAACAGTTGCAGGTACAGGTTTTGCGATGATCGTGACACGAGAGCGATGTTACTTGTTTTGGAGTTCTTCTATTTTTTTCGATCAGGGGATAGGTTCCAGGTCGGCAGCCTGGGCTAGCAGGGTGGATGTCATTTGAGTTTCTATTTGTGTTTCATCCATAGTCGGATGGTGCTCTTATGTAAGATGATGTTGTATTCGTGTGGCATTGTATGCCTTTTGTATGTATCCCCATCTATTATGTAATGTTGATGTAATGATATCCACCTTGCAAAAGCGTATCAATATGCGGTTCTATCCCTGGTGGGACCTTCGAGTCTCTTTAGGATAGTATCGCATATTGGGCGTGACAAGTTGGTATCAGAGCCTCGACCGACCATAGGAGCGCCCTTGATTGATCGTGTAGTTTGGCCGTTGTCGAGTCTAGAAGAAAACCGTTTTCAGAGTTTAGTTATATTAGAGAGTAGGAATTCTTTTTACTCCTCGGCCTCTTCGTCGCTCTGGTGAGGAATCTTGACGTAGGTGTTTTGAATTACTCCTCTTCCCTTTCAAACTTTCTTTAGGATCACGCAGTTGGTTTTCCATTCATTGGTTCTCAGCTCTTTTTATCCGGTGCATTTCTCATCAAGTTGACTCGAGCCTCTTCATCGATGCCAAGTTCAATCCTTAGTTGTTTTCTTTTCCCACCCGCCCACCCTTTTCTCCTCGGAGCCGCAGTCCATAATCGAGTATCCATCCTACTCGTGCGAAGTCTTTGCTTTCTTTCCTCAATGATTTCAACCGGTGTTTTCTCTTCAAGATATTTGTCGGTTCCCCCTTCCAAGTTGCCTTTGTTTTCCCGCCCTCCCACCCTCTTCTTCCTGGAGCCTGAGTCTCTTTCGAGCATCAATTTCATTCGTGCGGAGCCTCTTCAGTCTTCCCTCAATTATTTCAACCGGTGAATTCCCGTCTCGTTCGTCATTCTTCATCCCTTTCTTTTTCCGGTGCACTCAATTCAAGTTTTTCGGGTTGATCACATTCTTTTCCTTGGATCAAGTGTTCTCCTTGCTCGTTTGCCTCTCGCCATTCAATAATTCCGGAGTTCGGAAGACATCTCAGGAGACTCGTCTGTGTTACAATTAAGTCGAGGTTGTCACCTCATTCAAATATTTCAATTGTTCCGGTGCATCATCTATCTGTTCAACATCCCTTTCCAACGGTGTTTTTCTCTTCAATGGGCCCTAACCCACATGTCTTTTCCCAGGATCTTACCTGACTCTTCTAATTTCCCGGAGCTATTCTCAAATTCTTTTCAGAGTTTGACGTAAGAATGAATTTCATCAGTCAGATGCCATCTCCAAGATCGCTTTAAAATTCTTTTCATCTTTGGTTCAACCCTTCCTCTTTTACATTCTACCGGAGTACCTCAGTAATTTTGGTGGTGTTTCACGTCGTCATTCGAAGATAGAAGAAGAGTTTTTCCTCTAAATCTTGTCCGTTCTCTCGAAGTTTTGTGGTTCTAGCTTCATGTCCTCTCGAATTATTCCATTTGTCAGATATTCCTTTTTTCTCACCCATCCGGAGTATGTGAGAAGTTGTTTTTCCATTTCTTTTCACCGGAGGCCATCATTCCAGTTATTGTTCTCTATTTATCCCGGTGCTTCGTTGAAGTGTTCTTTAATCAGCTCATGATCTCTTTGTTCTTTTGCATCTAAATTTCCCTCAAGCATACTGGTTCTTCTAATTCTTCCGGTGATTCATTCTCTTTCATCAGTCATTTTTGACTTCTTACGGTGGTTTGTTCAAGATTCATTTTCTTTGATTATCATACTAATTCATTCGTTCTTTCCAATCCTACCGGTGGTTCATGCAGACCTTCTCAAGTTTGCGATATGTCACTTCTCAATCCTTTTCAAGAAGAATAAGTAGTCTGAAAAATCCATTGCTTGTCATCAATTTAATTTGATGAAGGATAAGCATACAATAAATCTTATTCTTATTTCCTCAAAGTGATTAATCCTTTTCTTCAGAGTTTGGTCTTCATGAATAAATTCTAGTTCCAAGTGTTTTCATCTTTTCTTTTCCGGAGTTAAATATTACTCGGCCATTTTGTCGGAACCTCCATCTAAATCATCGCAAGGCTTTAATCTTATTCTTTCATCCTTCATTCTATATCATCATCCTTTTGTCACCGGAGTTCTTCATGGTGGTTCTTCACAATTTGATTCATTCTTCAAGAGTTCATCAAGATTTTGTTGGAGGAGTTCAAGTATCTTTCTTCTCACGTCTCGAAGTGCAATTAATTCTCCGTTTTCTCCTGAAGTGAACTTTTGCATTTCTTCATTCTTCTCAGCTATTCAAACTTTTGGTTGTGGTATAATTTCACCTCAAGTTTTGAGTTGTTTTTGATAAGTCCACAACAAGCTTATTCCTTCGTTGTTGTTTTTCTCAACAACAAGTTCTTTTCATTCAATTCTTTCAATTCTTCCGGAGGCATTGCCTTGTTCATCTCGTCAAGTGCCATCTCATTGGGTGAAGTTCATGTTCTATTCCTTCCATCTTCAGCCGGAGTGTTGCCGAAATTCTTTTATTCATTCCTTTTCGATCTTGTTCTAACCGGAGTGGTTTCAGAATCTATCTTTTTCTTGAGCTTTTCATTCTCTTCATATTCACCGGGCATCTTCTCTACCCGAGTACTCTCGTCTTTGTTCACCTTTTCTCTTGCATTCTTACTTCACCTCTTCCTCTTTCTCTTCCGTCTCGTTCCTAAGATCTCCGGACGAGATCTCTTGTTAGTGGAGGAGAGTTGTAACACCCCGAATCCGATGCGCCAGGTGTCTTCCAGTGATTCGTCGTTGTTGGCATGTCATTTGCTTGCTGTTTCATTTGCCATGTCATTATCTGCATTTTCATCTCCATGTTTTACAAAACTTGCATCCGTTCGGGTTCCCCCGGTTCTCTCCGTTGTCGGTTTGGAGTCCAGACACTCTCACCGCGCCCATCGCACCTCTCAGACCTTGTTTCATGAGTGGGAGAAAAATGTTCTCGGAATGGACTGAGGTTTGCTGAGTGGCCTTGGTATATCACCGGTAGACCGCCCGTCAAATTTCGTTCCATTTGGAGGTCATTTGATGCCCCAACGGTAAACCGCGTAGCCTGAAACCCCTCTCTCTTTGCAGCCCAGCCCCTCTTCACCACAGCTCGTGAGCCCATCCAAACCCCCTCCATACTCTCGGTCGTTCGACCATGATCGTGTGGGCGAAAACTGCACCTCATTTGGACACTCCTACCTCCTCCTACCTATAAATAGGTGTCCCACCCCGAATTTTCGTGCAGTCCAAACCCTAGCCTTCTCCTCCCTCTCGCCCGGTGGACATGTCCGCGCGCCGCCGGACGAAACCCGCCGCCGCCCCGCCCCAGTGAGAGCGCGCCACGTGGCTCCGCCGCCCGCCCGCCGCCGCCCGGCCGCCAGGCCAGCAGAGGCCCTCCCGAGCCCGCCGACGCCCGCGCCTCCCGCTGCTCGGCCTCCCAGAAGCCCGCGCCGCCGCCGCCGCCCCCGCACCTCCGCCGCGTCTCCGTCGCCGCCGCCCGCGTTGCCGCGCCGCCGCCCGCCTCGGTCGCAGACGCCTCCGCCGGCAGCAGATCCAGCGAGGAGCCGGCTAGATCCGGCACCCCGACTCTGGCGTGTTGGGGAACGTAGTAATTTCAAAAAAAATCCTACGCACACGCAAGATCATGGTGATGTATAGCAACGAGAGGGGAGAGTGTTGTCTACGTACCCTCGTAGACCGAAGCGGAAGAGTTGACGCAACGTAGAGGAAGTAGTCGTACGTCCTCCCGGTTCAACCGATCCAAGCACCGTTACTCCGGCACCTCCGAGTTCTTGACACACGTACAGCTCGATGACGCACCCCCGATCTCCGATCCAGCAGAGGCGCGGGGGGAGTTCCATCAGCACGACGGCGTGGTGACGATCTTGATGTTCTCCTGTCGCAGGGCTTCGCCTAAGCACCGCTACAATATGACCGAGGTGTAATATCGTGGAGGGGGGCACCGCACACGGCTAAGGAACGATCAATGATCAACTTGTGTATCTAGGGTGCCCCCTACCCCCGTATATAAAGGAGGGAGGGGGAGGCCGGCCCCTTGGGCGCGCCAAGGAGGAGGAATCCTCCTCCTAGTAGGAGTAGGATTCCCCTTTCCTACTCCTACTAGGAGGGGAGGAAGGAGGAGAGGGGAAAGGAAAGGGGCGCCCTCCTAGTCCAATTGGACCGGAGGAGAGGCGCGCCCACCCTGGCCGCCCCTCTCTCTTCCCACCTAGGCCCATGTGGCCCATTAACTCTCTCGGGGTTCCGTACCCCCCCCCACTGGTTTTCTCCGAAAACTTCCGAAACCTTTCCGGTGTCCGAATATAGTCATCCAATATATCAATCTTTATGTCTCGACCATTTCGAGACTCCTCGTCATGTCCGTGATCTCATCCGGTACTCCAAACAAACTTCGGTACGTCAAAATACATAAACTCATAATATAACTGTCATCGAAACCTTAAGCGTGCGGACCCTACGGTTCGAGAACAATGTAGACATGACCGAGACACGTCTCCGGTCAATAACCAATAGCGGGACCTGGATGCCCATATTGGTTCCTACATATTCTACGAAGATCTTTATCGGTCAAACCGCATAACAACATACTTTGTTCCCTTTGTCATCGGTATGTTACTTGCCCGAGATTTGATCGTCGGTATCCAATACCTAGTTCAATCTCGTTACCGGCAAGTCTCTTTACTCGTTCTATAATACGTCATCTCATAACTAACTCATTAGTTACATGCTTGCAAGGCTTAGGTGATGAGTATTACCGAGAGGGCCCAGAGATACCTCTCCGACAATCGGAGTGACAAATCCTAATCTCGAATTATGCCAACTCAACATGTACCTTCGGAAACACCTATAGAGCACCTTTATAATCACCCGATTACGCTGTGACGTTTGGTAGCACACAAAGTGTTCTTCTGGTAAACGGGAGTTGCACAATCTCATAGTTGCAGGAACTTTGTATAAGTCATGAAGAAAGCAATAGTAGTATACTAAATGATCAAGTGCTAGGCTAACAGAATGGGTCATGTCAATCACATCATTCTTCAAATGATGTGATCCCACTAATCAAATGACAACACATGTCTATGGTCAGGAAACATGACCATCTTTGATTAATGAGCTAGTCAAGTAGAGGCATACTAGTGACCATAGTTTTGTCTATGTATTCACACATGTACTATGTTTCCGGTTAATACAATTCTAGCATGAATAATAAACATTTATCATGATATGAGGAAATAAATAATAACTTTATTATTGCCTCTAGGGCATATTTCCTTCAGTCTCCCACTTGCACTAGAGTCAATAATCTATACATAGTAATGATTCTAACACCCATGGAGTCTTGGTGCTGATCATGTTTTGCTCGTAGGAGAGGCTTAGTCAACGGGTCTGCAACATTCAGATCCGTATGTATCTTGCAAATCTCTATGTCTCCCACTTGGACTTGGTCCCGAATGGAATTGAAGCGTCTCTTGATGTGCTTGGTCCTCTTGTGAAATCTGGATTCCTTTGCTAAAGCAATTGCACCAGTATTGTCACAGAAGATATTCATTGGTCCCAATGCACTAGGTATTACACCTAGATCGGAAATGAACTCCTTCATCCGACTCCTTCATTTGCTGCTTGTAGCAGCTATGTACTCCGCTTCACATGTAGATCCCGCCACGACGCTTTGTTTAGAACTGCACCAACTTACAGCTCCACCGCTTAATATAAACACGATCCGGTTTGCGATTTAGAATCGTCCGGATCGGTGTCAAAGCTTGCATCGACGTAACCATTTACGACTAGCTCTTTGTCACCTCCATATACGAGAAACATATCCTTAGTCCTTTTCGTATTTCAGATGTTCTTGACCGTTGTCCAATGATCCACTCTGGATTACTTTGGTACCTTCCTGCTAAGCTTATTGCTAAGCATACGTCGTGTCTGGTACATAACATTGCATACATGATAGAGCCTATGGCTGAAGCATAGGAACATTTTCATTTTCTCTCTATCTTCTTTGTGGTCGGGCATTGAGTTTGACTCAACTTCACACTTGTAGCACAGCAAGAATCCTTTCTTTGCACGATCCATATTGAACTTTTTCAATATTTTGTCAAGGTATGTGCTTTGTGAAAGTCCTATTAAGCGTCTTGATCTATCTCTATAGATCTTGATGCCTAATATGTAAGCAGCTTCACCGAGGTCTTTCATTGAAAAACTTTTATTCAAGTATTCCTTTATGCTATCCAGAAATTCTATATCATTTCCAATTAATAATATGTCATCAACATATAAAACTAGAAATGCTACAGAGCTCCCACTCACTTTCTTGTAAATACAGGCTTCTCCAAAAGTCTGTATAAAACCATATGCCTTGATCACACTATCAAAATGCTTATTCCAACTCCGAGATGCTTGCACCAGTCCATAAATGGAACGCTGGAGCTTGCATACTTTGTCAGCACCTTTTGGATCAACAAAACCTTTTGGCTGCATCATATACAACTCTTCTTCTAGAAATCCATTCAAGAATGCAGTCTTGACATCCATTTGCCAAATTTCATAATCATGAAATGCAGCAATGGCCAACATGATTCGGACAGACTTAAGCATCGCTACGGGTGAGAAAGTCTCATCGTAGTCAACCCCTTGAACTTGTCGAAAACCTTTCGCAACAAGTCGAGCTTTATAGACAGTAACATTACCATCAGCGTCAGTCTTCTTCTTAAAGATCCATTTATTCTCAATGGCTTGCCGATCATCGGGCAAGTCAACCAAAGTCCATACTTTGTTTTCATACATGGATCCTATCTCAGATTTCATGGCCTCTAGCCATTTTGTGGAATCTGGGCTCATCATCGCTTCCTCATAGTTTGTAGGTTCATCATGGTCAAGTAACATGACTTCCGAATAGGATTACCATACCACTCAGTGCGGATCTTACTCTGGTAGACCTCACGAGGTTCAAGAGAAACTTGATCTGAAGTTTCATGATCAATATCATTAGCTTCCTCACTAATTGGTGTAGTTGTCACGGGACCGGTTCTCGTGATGAACTACCTTCCAATAAGGGAGTAGATACGATTATCTCATCAAGTTCTACTTTCCTCCCACTCACTTCTTTCGAGAGAAACTCCTTCTCTAGAAAGGATCCATTCTTAGCAACGAATGTTTTGCCTTGAATCTGTGATAGAAGGTGTACCCAACAGATCTCTTTTGGGTATCCTATGAAGACACATTTCTCCGATTTGGGTTCGAGCTTATCTGGTTGAAGTTTCTTCACATAAGCATCGCAGCCCCAAACTTTAAGAAACGACAACTTTGGTTTCTTGCCAAACCACAGTTCATAAGGCGTCGTCTCAACGGATTTTGATGGTGCCCTATTTAACGTGAATGCGGCCGTCTTTAAAGCATAACCCCAAAATGATAGCGATAAATCGGTAAGAGACATCATAGATCGCACCATGTCAAGTAAAGTACGATTACGACGTGCGGACACACCATTTCGTTGTGGTGTTCCAGGTGGCGTGAGTTTCGAAACTATTCCGCATTGTTTCAAATGTAAACCAAACTCGTAACTCAAATATTCTCCTCCACGATCAGATCGCAGAAATTTTATTTTCTTGTTACGATGATTCTCTACTTCACTCAGAAATTCTTTGAACTTTTCAAATGTTTCAGACTTGTGCTTCATTAAGTAGATATACCCATATCTGCTTAAATCATCTGTGAAGGTGAGAAAATAACGATATCCGCCACGAGCCTCAACATTCATCGGACCACATACATCTGTATGTATGATTTCCAACAAATCTGTTGCTCTCTCCATAGTACCGGAGAATGGTGTTTTAGTCATCTTGCCCATGAGGCACGGTTCGCAAGTACCAAGTGATTCATAATCAAGTGATTCCAGAAGTCCATCACTATGGAGTTTCTTCATGCGTTTTACACCGATATGACGTAAACGGCAGTGCCACAAATAAGTTGCACTATCATTATCAACTCTGCATCTTTTGGCTTCAACATTATGAATATGTGTATCACTACTATCGAGATTCAATAAAAATAGACCACTCTTCAAGGGTGCATGACCATAAAAGATATTACTCATATAAATAGAACAACCATTATTCTCTGATTTAAATGAATAACCGTCTCGCATCAAACAAGATCCAAATATAATGTTCATGCTCAACGCAGGCACCAAATAACAATTATTCAGGTCTAAAACTAATCCCGATTGTAGATGTAGAGGTAGCGTGCCGACGGCGATCACATCGACTTTGGAACCGCTCCCACGCCAAGCATCGTCACCTCGTCCTGGCCGATGCTCGCTTATTCGTAGTCCCTGTTTGAGTTGCAAATATTAGCAACAGAACCAATATCAAATACCCAGGTGCTACTACGAGCTCTAGTTAGGTACACATCAATAACATGTATATCACATATACCTTTGTTTACTTTGCCATCCTTCTTATCCGCCAAATACTTGGGGCAGTTCCGCTTCAAAGGTCGATCGCTTGCAAGAGAAGCACTCTCGCCGTGCTTAGGTCCGACTTAGGTTTCTTCTCTTGAGCAGCAACTTGCTTGCTGTTCCTTTTGAAGTTCCTTCTTCTTCCCTTTGCCCTTTTCTTGAAACTAGTGGTCTTGTTGACCATCAACACTTGATGCTCCTTCTTGATTTCTACCTCCATGCTTTCAAATCGCGAAGAGCTCGGGAATAGTCTTGTTCATCCCTTGCATATTATAGTTCATCACAAAGCTCTTGGAGCTTGGTGGCGATGATTGAAGAATTCATCAATGACACTATCATCGTGAAGATTAACTCCCGCTTGAATCAAGTGATTGTTATACCCGGACATACCGAGTATATGTTCACCGACGAACTATTCTCCTCCATCTTGCAGCTATAGAACTTATTGGAGACTTCATATCTCTCAATCCGGGCATTTGCTTGAAATATTAACTTCAACTCTTGGAACATCTCATATGCTCCATGACGCTCAAAACGTCGTTGAAGACCCGGTTCTAAGCCGTAAAGCATGGCACATCGAACTATAGAGTAGTCATCAGCTTTGCTCGCCAGACGTTCTTAACGCCGTCGGTTACATCAGCAGCAGGCGGCACCCAGCGGTGCTTCGGGACGTAACTCTTACATGCAGCAATGAGGATAATCCTCAGGTTACGGACCCAGTCCGTGTAATTGCTACCATCATCTTTCAACTTTGCTTTCTCAAGGAACGCATTAAAATTCAACGGAACAACAACACGAGCCATCTATCTACAAACAAACATAGACAAGCAAGATACTATCAGGTACTAAGTTCATGATAAATTTAAGTTCAATTAATCATATTACTTAAGAACTCCCACTTAGATGACATCTCTCTAGTCATCTAAGTGATCACGTGATCCAAATCAACTAAACCATAACCGATCATCACGTGAGATGGAGTAGTTTTCAATGGTGAACATCATTATGTTGATCATATCTACTATATGATTCACGCCGACCTTCGGTCTCCGTGTTCCGAGGCCATATCTGCATATGCTAGGCTCGTCAAGTTTAACTCGAGTATTCTGCGTGTGCAAAACTGGCTTGCACCGTTGTAGATGGACGAGAGCTTATCACACCCGATCATCACGTGGTGTCTCGGCACGATTTAACTTTGGCAACGGTGCATACTCGGGAGAACACTTCTTGATAATTTTAGTGAGAGATCATCTTAAAATGCTACCGTCAATCAAAGCAAGATAAGATGCATAAAGGATAAACATCACATCCAATCAATATAAGTGATATGATATGGCCATCATCATCTTGTGCTTGTGATCTCCATCTCGAAGCACCGTCGTGATCACCATCGCCACCGGCGCGACACCTTGATCTCCATCGTAGCATCGTTGTCGTTACGCCATCTATTGCTTCTCGACTATCGCTACCGCTTAGTGATAAAGTAAAGCAATTACAGTATGCTTGCATTTCATACAATAAAGCGACAACCATATGGCTCCTGCCAGATTGCCGATAACTTCGTTACAAAACATGATCATCTCATACAATAAAATATAGCATCACGCCTTGACCATATCACATCACAACATGCCCTGCAAAAACAAGTTAGACGTCCTCTACTTTGTTGTTGCAAATTTTACGTGGCTGCTACGGGCTTAGCAAGAACCGTTTTTACCTACGCATCAAAAACCACAACGATAGTTTGTCAAATAGACTCCGTTTTAACCTTCACAAGGACCGGGCGTAGTCACACTCGGTTCAACTAAAGTGAGAGAGACAGACACCCGCCAGCCACCTTTAAGCACGAGTGCTCGTAACGGTGAAACCAGTCTCGCGTAAGCGTCACGTAATGTCGGTCCGGCCGCTTCATCTCACAATACCGCTGAACCAAAGTATGACATGCTGGTAGGCAGTATGACTTATATCGCCCACAACTCACTTGTGTTCTACTCGTGCATATAACATCAACGCATAAAACCTAGGCTCGGATGCCACTGTTGGGGAACATAGTAATTTCAAAAAAAATTCTACGCACACGCAAGATCATGGTGATGTATAGCAACGAGAGGGGAGAGTGTTGTCTACGTACACTCGTGAGACCGAGCGAAGCGTTGACGCAACGAGAGGAAGTAGTCGTCGTCCTCCGGTTCAACCGATCCAAGCACCGTTACTCGCACCTCCGAGTTCTTGACACACGTACAGCTCGATGACGCACCCCGATCTCCGATCCAGCAGAGGCGCTGGGAGTTCCATCAACCTGACGGCGTGGTGACGATCTTGATGTTCTCTGTCGCAGGCTTCGCCTAAGCACCGCTACAATATGACCGAGGTGTAATATCATGGAGGGGGCACCGCTGCGGCTAAGGAACGATCAATGATCAACTTGTGTATCTAGGGTGCCCCTACCTCCGTATATAAAGGAGGGAGGGGGAGGCCGGCCGACCCCCTTGGGGCGCGCCAAGGGAGGAGGAATCCTCCTCCTAGTAGGAGTAGGATTCCCCCTTTCCTACTCCTACTTGGAGGGGGGAATGGAAAGGGGCGCCGCCTCCTAGTCCACCTGACCGGAGGAGAGGCGCGCGCCCACCCCAGGCCGCCTCTCTTCCCACCTATGCCCATGTGGCCCATTAACTCTCCCGGGGGGTTCCGGTAACCCCCCCCCCGGCACTCCGGTTTTCTCCGAAAACTTCCGGAACCTTTCCGGTGTCCGAATTGAAGGAAATATGCCCTAGAGGCAATAATAAAGTTATTATTTATTTCCTTATTTCATGATAAATGTTTATTATTCATGCTAGAATTGTATTAACCGGAAACATAATACATGTGTGAATACATAGACAAACAGAGTGTCACTAGTATGCCTCTATTAGACTAGCTTGTTAATCAAAGATGGTTATGTTTCCTAACCATGAACAAGGAGTTGTTATTTGATTAACAAGGTCACATCATTAGTGAATGATCTGATTGACATGACCCATTCCATTAGCTTAGCACACGATCGCTTAGTATGTTGCTACTGCTTTTATCCATGACTTATACATGTTCCTATAACTATGAGATTATGCAACTCCTTTACGGAGGAACACTTTGGTACTACCAAACGTCACAACGTAATCGGGTGATTATAAAGGAGTACTACAGGTGTCTCCAAAGGCAGATGTTGGGTTGGCGATTTCGAGATTAGGATTTGTCACTCCGATTGTCGGAGAGGTATCTCTGGGCCCTCTCGTAATGCACATCACTTAAGCCTTGCAAGCATTACAACTAATGAGTTAGCTGTGAGATGATGTATTACGGAACGAGTAAAGAGACTTGCGGTAACAAGATTGAACTAGGTATTGGATACCGACGATCGAATCTCGGCAAGTAACATACCGATGACAAAGGAACAACGATGTTGTTATGCGTTCTCGACCGATAAAGATCTTCGAGAATATGTAGGAGCCAATATGGGCATCCAGGTCCCGCTATTGGTTATTGACCGAGACGTGTCTCGGTCATGTCTACATTGTTCTCGAACCGTAGGGTCCGCATGCTTAAGGTTTCGATGATGGTTATATTATGAGTTTGTGTATTTTGATGTACCAAGGAGTTCGGAGTCCCGATGTGATCACGGACATGACGAGGAGTCTCAAATGGTCGAGACATAAAGATTGATCTATTGGACGGTTATATTCGGACACCGAAAGGTTCCGAAGTTTCGGAGAAAACGGAGTGCCGGAGGGGTTACCGAACCCCGGGAAGTAATGGGCCTTATTGGGCCAAGAGGGAGAGAGAGGGCTGCGCCAGAGGTGGCGCGCCCCCTGGGAGTCCGAATAGGACAAGGAGGGGCGCGCCCCCTTTCCTCTCCCTCTCGCTCTCCTTCCTTCCCCTTCCTCCTTCCTAGTTGGACTAGGAAAGGGAGTCCTACTCCCACTAGGATGAGGACTCCCCCCTTGGCGCGCCTCCTAGGGCCGGCCGCCCTCCCCTTGCTCCTTTATATACGGGGCAGGGGGCACCCTAGAACACACAAGTTGATCCTTGAGATCGCTCCTTAGCCGTGTGCGGTGCCCCTCCACCATATTCCACCTCGGTCATATCAGAAGCGGTGCTTAGGCGAAGCCCTGCGCCGTTAGAACATCAAGATCGCCACCACGCCGTCAGGTCGACGGAACTCTCTCCCCGAGCTCTGCTGGATCGGAGCCCGAGGAGCGCCACCGAGCTGTACGTGTGTCAAGAACTCGGAGGCGCCGGAGTAACGGCGCTGGGATCGGTTGGATCGTGAGGAGAACGTCGACTACTTCCTCTACGCCAGATCGCTTCCGCTTCGGTCACGAGGGTACGTAGACAACACTCTCCCTCTCGCTGCTATGCATCACCATGATCTTGCGTGTGCGTAGGATTTTTTTGAAATTACTACGCTCCCCAACAGTGGCATCCGAGCCTAGGTTTTTATGGTTTGATGTTTTGCACGAGTAGAACACAAGTGAGTTGTGGACGATACAAGTCATACCGCCTCGCCAAAGATGTCATACTTTGGTTCAGCGGTATTATGAGATGAAGCGGCCCGGACCGACATTACGCCAGACGCTTACGCGAGACTGGTTTCACTGCTACGAGCACTCGTGCTTAAAGGTGACCGGCGGTGTCTGCTCTCTCACTTTAGTTGAACTGAGTGTGGCTACGCCCGTCCTTGAGAAGGTTAAATGGAGTCTATTTGACGAAGTATCGCTGTGGTTTTGATGCGTGGGTGAGATTGGTTCTTGCTTAAGCCCGTAGCAGCCACGTAAAATTTGCAACAACAAAGTAGAGGACGCCTAACTTGTTTTGGCAGGGCATGTTGTGATGTGATATGGTCAAGACGTGATGCTATATTTTATTGTATGAGATGATCATGTTTTGTAACCGGTTATCGGCAATCGGCTGGAGCCATATGGTTGTCGCTTATTGTATGAAATGCAACGCTTCTGTAATTGCTTTACTTTATCACTAAGCGGTAGCGATAGTCGAGAAGCAATAGATGGCGTAAACGACAACGATGCGACGATGGAGATCAAGGTGTCGCGCCGGTGACGATGGTGATCACGACGGTGCTTCGGAGATGGAGATCACAAGCACAAGATGATGATGACCATATCATATCACTTATATTGATTGCATGTGATGTTTATCCTTTATGCATCTTATCTTGCTTTGATTGACCGTAGCATTTTAAGATGATCTCTCACTAAAAGTTATCAAGTAGTGTTCTCCCTGAGTATGCACCGTTGCCAAAGTTCGTCGTGCCGAGACACCACGTGATGATCGGGTGTGATAAGCTCTATGTCCATCTACAACGGGTGCAAGCCAGTTTTGCACACGCAGAATACTCAGGTTATACTTGACGAGCCTAGCATATGCAGATATGGCCTTGGAACACGGAGACCAAAAGGTCGAGCGTGAATCATATAGTAGATATGATCAACATAAGATGTTCACCATTGAAAACTACTCCATCTCACGTGATGATCGGTTATGGTTTAGTTGATTTGGATCACGTGATCACTTAGATGACTAGAGAGATGTCTGTCTAAGTGGGAGTTCTTAAGTAATATGATTAATTGAACTTAAATTTATCATGAACTTAGTACCTGATAGTATCTTGCTTGTCTATGTTTGTTTGTAGATAGATGGCTCGTGCTGTTGTTCCGTTGAATTTTAATGCGTTCTTGAGAAAGCAAAGTTGAAAGATGATGGTAGTAATTACACGGATCGGGTCCGTAATCTCGAGGATTATCCTCATTGCTGCACGTAAGAGTTACGCCCCGAAGCACCGCTAGGTGCCAGCCTCGCCGCTGATGCAACCGACGACGTTAAGAACGTCTCGCGAGCAAAGCTGATGACTACTCTATAGTTCAGTGTGCCATGCTTTACGGCTTAGAACCGGTCTTCAACGACGTTTTGAACGTCATGGAGCATATGAGATGTTCCAGAGTTGAAGTTGATATTCCAAATGTAATGCCCGGATTGAGAGATATGAAGTCTCCAATAAGTTCTATAGCTGCAAGATGGAAGAGAATGGGTCTGCAAGGAGCACATACTCGGTATGTCCGGGTATTACAATCACTTGACTCAACCGGGAGTTAATCTTCCGGATGATTGTGTCATTGATGTAATTCTTCAATCAACGCCACCAAGCTACAAAGGCTTCGTGATGAACTATAATATGCAAGGGTTAGTAAAGACTATGCCCGAGCTCTTCGCAATGCTAAAGGCTATGGAGGTAGAAATCAAGAAGGAGCATCAAGTGTTGATGGTCAATAAGACCACTAGTTTCAAGAAGAAAGGCAAAGGGAAGAAGAAGGAACTTCAAGAAGAACAGCAAGCAAGTTGTTGCTCAGAGAAGAAACCCAAGTCTGGACCTAAACCTGAAATCGAGTGCTTCTACCGCAAGCGCGACCGGTCACTTGAAGCGGAACTGCCCCAAGTATTTGGCGGATAAGAAGGATGGCAAGGTGAACAAAGGTATATGTGATATACATGTTATTGATGTGTTCCTTACTAGAGCTCGCAGAGCACTGGTATTTGATATCGGTTCTGCTGCTAATATTTGCAACTCAAACAGGACTACGGATTGCTTAACACCGCAAAGGTCGAGGTGACGATGCGCTGGGAAATGGTTCCAAAGTCGATGTGATCGCAGTCGGCACGCTACCTCTACATCTACCTTCGGGATTAGTATTAGACCTAAATAATTGTTATTTGGTGCCCGCGTTGAGCATGAACATTATATCTGGATCTTGTTTGATGCGAGACGGTTATTCATTTAAATCGAGAATAATGGTTGTTCTATTTATATGAGTAATATCTTTTATGGTCATGCACCCTTGAAGAGTGGTCTATTTTGATGAATCTCGATAGTAGTGATACACATATTCATAATGTTGAAGCCAAAAGATGCAGAGTTGATAATGATAGTGCAACTTATTTGTGGCAATCGCCGCTTAGGTCATATCGATATAAAACGCATGAAGAAACTCCATACCGATGGACTTTTGGAGTCACTTGATTATGAATCACTTGGCACTTATGAACCGTGCCTCATGGGCAAGATGACTAAAACCCCGCTTCTCCGTACTATGGGGAGAGCAACAGATTTGTTGGAAATCATACATACAGATATATGTGGTCCGATGAATGTTGAGGCTCGTGGCGGATATCGTTATTTTCTCACCTTCACAGATGATTTAAGCAGATATGGGTATATCTACTTAATGAAACATAAGTCTGAAACATTTGAAAAGTTCAAAGAATTTCAGAGTGATGTTGAAAATCATCGTAATAAGAAAATAAAGTTTCTACGATCTGATCGTGGAGGTGAATATTTGAGTTACGAGTTTGGTCTACATTTGAAACAATGCGAATAGTTTCAAACTCACGCCACCCGAACACCACAACGTAATGGTGTGTCCGAACGTCGAATCGCACTTTACTAGATATGGTGTGATCTATGATGTCTCTTACAGATTTACCGCTATCGCTTTGGGGTTATGCTCTTGAGACGGCCGATTCACACTGAATAGAACACCGCCAAAATCCGCTGAGACGACACCTTATGAACTATGGTTTAGCAAAAACCAAAGTTGTCGCTTCTTAAAGTTTGGGGATGCGATGCTTATGTGAAAAAGCTTCAACCCGATAAGCTCGAACCCAAATCGGAGAAATGTGTCTTCATAGGATACCCAAAGGAGACATTGGGTACACCTTCTATCATAGATCCGAAGGCAAGACATTTGTTGCTAAGAATGGATCCTTTCTATAAAAGGAGTTTCTCTCGAAAGAAGTGAGTGGGAGGAAAGTAGAACTTGATGAGGTAATCGTACCTTCTCCCTTATTTGAAAGTAGTTTATCACGTAAACCGGTTTCGCGACATCTACACCAAATAGTGAGGAAGTTGATGATGTTGATCATGAAACTTTAGATCAAGTTACTACAGTAACCTCGAGATCAACCAGAGTAAGATCCGCACTGAGTGGTACGGTAATCCTGTTCGAAATCATGCTACTAGATCATGATGAACCTACGAACTATGAAGAAGCGATGGTGAGCCCAGATTCGCAAAATGGCTTGAGGCCATGAAATCTGAGATGGGATCCATGTATGAAAACAAAGTGTGGACTTTGTTTGACTTGCCCGAGGGTCGGCAAGCAATAGAAAACAAGTGGATCTTCAAGAAGAAGACCGACGCTACGGTAATGTTATCGTTTACAAAGCTTGACTTGTCGCAAAGGGTTTTCGACAAGTTCAAGGGATTGACTACGATGAGACTTTCTCACCCGTAGCGATGCTTAAGTCTGTCCGAATCATGTTAGCAATTGCCGATTTTATGATTATGAAATTTGGCAAATGGATGTAAAGACTGCATTCCTGAATGGATTTCTGGAACAAGAGTTGTATATGATGCAACCGAAGGTTTTATCGATCCAAAGGAGCTAACAAAGTGTGCAAGCTCCAATGATCCATTTATGGACTGGTGCAAGCATCTCGAGTTGGAATAAACGCTTTGATAGTGTGATCAAAGCATTTGGGTTTATTCACACTTTTGGAGAAGCCTCAGATTTACAAGAAAGTGAGTGGAGCTCAGAGCATTTCGATATTATATGTAGATGACATATTACTAATCGGAAATGATATAGAATTTCTGGATAGCATAAAGGATACTTGAATAAGAGTTTTTCAATGAAAGACCTCGTGAAGCTGCTTACATATTGGGCATCAAAATCTATAGAGATAGATCAAGACGCTTAATTGACTTTCACAAAGCACATACCTTGACAAAATTTTGAAGAAGTTCAAAATGGATCAAGCAAAGAAAGGGTTCTTGCCTGTGTTACAAGGTGTGAAGTTGAGTAAGACTCAATGCCCGACCACCGCAGAAGATAGAGAGAAAATGAAAGATGTTCCTATGCCTCAGCCATAGGCTCTATCATGTATGCAATGTTGTGTACCAGACCTGATGTGTGCCTTGCTATAAGCTTAGCAGGAGGTACCAAAGTAATCCAGAGTGGATCATCGACAGCGGTCAAGAACATCCCGAAATACCGAAAAGGACTAAGGATATGTTTCTCAGATATGGAGGTGACAAAGAGCTCATCGTGGCGGTTACGTTGATGCAAGCTTTGACACCGATCCGGACGATTCTAAATCGCAGACCGGATACGATTTACACTAAACGGAGGAGCTGTCGGTTGGTGCGAGTTATAAACAAAGCGTCGTAGCAGGATCTACATGTGAAGCGGAGTACATAGCAGCTTCAGAAGCAGCTAATGAAGGAGTCTGGATGAAGGAGTTCATATCCGATCTAGGTGTCATACCTAGTGCATCGGGTCCAATGAAAATCTTCTGTGACAATACTGGAGCAATTGCCTTAGCGAAGGAATCCAGATTTCACAAGAGGACCAAGCACATCAAGAGACGCTTCAATTCCATCCGGGATTTAGTCCAGGTGGGAGACATAGAGATTTGCAAGATACATACGGATCTGAATGTAGCAGACCCGCTGACTAAGCCTCTTCCACGAGCAAAACATGATCAACACCAAGACTCCATGGGTGTTAGAATCATTACTATGTAATCTAGATTATTGACTCTAGTGCAAGTGGGAGACTGAAGGAAATATGCCCTAGAGGCAATAATAAAGTTATTATTTATTTCCTTATTTCATGATAAATGTTTATTATTCATGCTAGAATTGTATTAACCGGAAACATAATACATGTGTGAATACATAGACAAACAGAGTGTCACTAGTATGCCTCTACTAGACTAGCTTGTTAATCAAAGATGGTTATGTTTCCTAACCATGAACAATGAGTTGTTATTTGATTAACAAGGTCACATCATTAGTTGAATGATCTGATTGACATGACCCATTCCATTAGCTTAGCACACGATCGTTTAGTATGTTGCTACTGCTTTTATCCATGACTTATACATGTTCCTATAACTATGAGATTATGCAACTCCGCTTTACGGAGGAACACTTTGGTACTACCAAACGTCACAACGTGAATCGGGTGATTATAAAGGAGTACTACAGTGTCTCCAAAGGCGATGTTGGGTTGGCGATTTCGAGATTAGGATTTGTCACTCCTATTGTCGGAGAGGTATCTCTGGGCCTCTCGGTAATGCACATCGCTTAAGCCTTGCAAGCATTACAACTAATGAATTAGCTGTGAGATGATGTATTACGAACGAGTAAAGAGACTTGCCGGTAACAAGATTGAACTAGGTATTGATACCGACGATCGAATCTCGGCAAGTAACATACCGATGACAAAGGAACAACGATGTTGTTATGTGGTCCGACCGATAAAGATCTTCAGAGAATATGTAGGAGCCAATATGGGCATCCAGGTCCCGCTATTGGTTATTGACCGGAGACGGTCTCGGTCATGTCTACATTGTTCTCGAACCGTAGGGTCCGCACGCTTAAGGTTTCGATGACGGTTATATTATGAGTTTGTGTATTTTGATGTACCAAGGAGTTCGAGTCCCGGATGTGATCACGGACATGACGAGGAGTCTCAAATGGTCGAGACATAAAGATTGATATATTGACGGTTATATTCGACACCGAAAGGTTCCGGAAGTTTCGAGAAAATCGGAGTGCCGGAGGGGTTACCGAACCCCGGGAAGTAATGGGCCTTATTGGGCCAAGAGGGGAGAGAGGGCTGCGCCAGAGGTGGCACGCGCCTGTGGGAGTCCGAATAGGACAAGGAGGGGGACGCCCCTTTCCCTCTCCCTCTCCCTCTCCTTCCTTCCCCTTCCTCCTTCCTAGTTGGACTAGGAAAGGGAGTCCTACTCCCACTAGGAGGAGGACTCCCCCTCCCTCAAGGCCTCCTAGGGCCGGCCGCCCTCCCCTTGCTCCTTTATATACGGGGCAGGGGGCACCCTAGAACACACAAGTTGATCCTTGAGATCGCCTTAGCCGTGTGCGGTGCCCCTCCACCATATTCCACCTCGCTCATATCAGTGGCGGTGCTTAGGCGAAGCCCTCGTCGATAGAACATCAAGATCGCCACCACGCCGTCGTCTTGACGGAACTCTATCTCCCGAGCTCTGCTGGATCGGAGCCCGAGGAGCGCCACCGAGCTGTACGTGTGTCAAGAACTCAGAGGCGCCGGAGTAACGGCGCTGGGATCGGTTGGATCGTGAGGAGAACGTACGACTACTTCCTCTACGTTGTGATCGCTTCCACTTCGGTCTACGAGGGTACGTAGACAACACTCTCCCCTCTCGTTGCTATGCATCACCATGATCTTGCGTGTGCGTAGGAATTTTTTTGAAATTACTACGTTCCCCAACACGAATATAGTCATCCAATATATCAATCTTTATGTATCGACCATTTCGAGACTCCTCGTCATGTCCGTGATCTCATCCGGGACTCCGAACAAACTTCGGTACATCAAAATACATAAACTCATAATATAACTGTCATCGAAACCTTAAGCGTGCGGACCCTACGGTTCGAGAACAATGTAGACATGACCGAGACACGTCTCCGGTCAATAACCAATAGCGGGACCTGGATGCTCATATTGGTTCCTACATATTCTACGAAGATCTTTATCGGTCAAACCGCATAACAACATACTTTGTTCCCTTTGTCATCGGTATGTTACTTGCCCGAGATTTGATCGTCGGTATCCAATACCTAGTTCAATCTCGCTTACCGCAAGTCTCTTTACTCGCTCAGTAATACATCATCTCATAACTAACTCATTAGTTACATGCCTGCAAGGCTTAGGTGATGAGTATTACCGAGAGGGCCCAGAGATACCTCTCCGACAATCGGAGTGACAAATCCTAATCTCGAATTATGCCAACTCAACATGTACCTTTGGAAACACCAGAGAGCACCTTTATAATCACCCGCTACATTGTGACGTTTGGTAGCGCATAAAGTGTTCTTCCGTAAACGGAGTTGCACAATCTCATAGTTGCAGGAACTTTGTATAAGTCATGAAGAAAGCAATAGCAGTATACTAAATGATCAAGTGCTAGGTTAATGTAATGGGTCATGTCAATCACATCATTCTTCTAATGATGTGATCCCACTAATCAAATGACAACACATGTCTATGGTCGAAAACATGACCATCTTTGATTAATGAGCTAGTCAAGTAGAGGCATACTAGTGACCATAGTTTTGTCTATGTATTCACACATGTATTATGTTTCTGGTTAATACAATTCTAGCATGAATAATAAACATTTATCATGATATGAGGAAATAAATAATAACTTTATTATTGCCTCTAGGGCATATTTCCTTCACGGCGACCTCCTCCCCCCTCGTCCACTCCGGCCGCCGGGCCGCTCGTGTCCGGCGAGCCGGCCCCGCCTTGGCTCGTGCGCCCCGATGAACCCTAGATCTGAGGTTGACTCCCCCCCCTCGTTTTTCTTCCAAGTCCTAAAATTCTCATATTATGTTGCCCTATTCATCACATCATATCTCCTTGCATACTACTACGTTTCATGTGCATGATATATCAGAATGTTCGCTGTGAGATGCTCTTCATTTCATTCCATTGTGACATGTTTGTTTGAGTTCATCTTGATGCTCTAATCATTGTTGCAAGAGTGCTATATGATGTTAACTGATGTCTGGTAGCAGAACTTGTTGTTTTGTCATTTTCATTGCATTTTGTGTGTGCATCTTATGGGCTTGATGTCTACATGAGTTTTGAGATACATCATACCATCCTTACAGTTGTGCAATCCCTGTATTTTTGTGAGTCTTGTAGTGAGTGCGTCGAGCTTGTGAAGTAGGGTACTTGCTGTTACTGTTTTGCTAGGCTGAATCTGTTATACCATGATGCTATGTAAACCTGCTGGTACAAGTCATTCTTTACATAATCTGGAGATGTTCACTAAGGATGTTTTGTTAATTATCTCATGCTCTATCCGTCCATGCCCTTGGTTGCATTTATAGCCTGCCTTAGCTTGTTGTAATCTTGCTCTAAAATTGCTAAATGATGTTGCTGTCAGCCTGTTAACATTATGTTCAGTTTTGCCATGTCAATAACTAGTGATCCATGTACCCTATGACCCTGCTATTGCTATGTTTAGCTTCATAATTATTCCATCTTACTGTTGATCACCTTGTAATGCCATTTATTTCTCTGTGGTGAGTGGTACAAGCTCACCAACATGCCTACTTATCGTTGTTCCTGCCATGTGCTGTTATTTTCATCGTCTGAATCTGTCATATCATTTGCCATGTTTGCATGGATGCTACCATCTTTTCTGTTGATATTTGGAATAAGTTAACTAAGGGAGTTTTGTTCTTTGTCTTTAGTAATAGCATGACATGCCTTTGGTTTCCATGATAAGTTTCTGTAGCATGTTGTTTGATAGCTCTAAACATTGCAACCTGATGTTATTTCTGTCATGCACAGTGATTACTGCCAAGTCTGTGAAACTGTTATTATTTGCAATCTTGCCATGTCCTTTTGAGCATGTTATAGTGTTTTATGGAGATAGCTCAGTGTTCATGTTTTGTTGTGCTTTACCTGTACATCATGTCCATGCCTTCTGTTCTCATGTTGAGGTGTTGTAGCATATTGTTTTGATGCTTGCTAGATGCCTAGTTGCTGTTCTGGACAGCTTGTCCTTTAAACTTGTTTCGTGTGTATGTGTTGAACCGTTGCTCCATTTTGAGTGTGCTCTATATGAAACTTGCTTAGGGTTGCATGTAGTTTCATATTATCATGTTGCATCCTTGTTTTGAGGTGTTTGCTTGATGGTTGTATGCATTTTGCATCAATGCCATGTTTAACTTGTTTTGCTCATATCTTCTAGGCCATAGCTCCGAATTAAATGAACTTTATATGTAACTTGACTAGAATCTCGTGTAGATCATCTTGGTGCATCTTAACTTGCTGTTTAACAACTTGAACATAAGGCTTATTCAGTTCTGGACCAATTTCTAAATTTGCATATGAGGACTTAACGGAATTGTTATATGTTGTTTCCGACCTCATTTAAACTTGCTTTGATGTGTTGCTCTTGTATGCATCATCTCTTGCCATGAGTAGCTTTATGTAGCCTTTGTCATGCATCATGCTTGGTTGAGCATCATGTCATGTTTATGTGTTGTGTGTTTACCATGTTGTTTGCTTCTTTCCGGCTGTGCTCCTTCACGTTAGTTCCTGTTTCGTTGCGATCGTGAGGATTCGTTCGTCTACGCTCGGTTCGTCTTCGTGGATTCATCTTCTTCACGGACTCATTCTTCTTCCTAGCGGGATTTCAGGCAAGATGACCGTCACCTTGGATCTCATTACTATCATTGCTATGCTAGTTGCTTCGTTCTATCGCTATGCCACGTTACCTACCACTTTCTTATCAAGCCTCACAAATTGCCATGAACCTCTAACCTTTGTCACCCTTCCTAGCAAACCGTTGCTTGGCTATGTTACCGCTTTGCTCAACCCCTCTTTTAGCGTTGTTAGTTGCAGGTGAAGTTGAAGATTGCTCCACGTTGGAATATGTTTATGTTGGGATATCACAATGTCTCTTATTTAATTAATGCATCTATATACTTGGTAAAGGGTGGAAGGCTTGGCCTTATGCCTGGTGTTTTGTTCCACTCTTGCCTCCCTAGTTTCTGTCATACCGGTTTTATGTTCCTTGATTTTGCGTTCCTTACGCGGTTGGGTGATTTATGGGACCCCCTTGACAGTTTGCTTTGAATAAAACTCCTCCAGCAAGGCCCAACCTTGGTTTTACCATTTGCCTCACCTAGCCTTTTTCCCTTGGGAGTCGCTCTCCCGAGGGTCATCTTATTTTACACCCCCCCCGGGCCAGTGCTCCTCGGAGTGTTGGTCCAAACTAGAGCACCGTGCGGGACCATCCCTTGGCAACTTTGGTTACGTCGGTACCTGTACGCTTCGCTTATCCGTGTGTCCTGAGAACAAGATACGTGCGACTCCTATCGGGATTGTCGACACATCGGCCGGCTTTGCTGGTCTTGTTTTACCATTGTCGAAATGTCTTGTAAACCGGGATTCCGAGACTGATCGGGTCTTCTTGGGAGAAGGAATAACCTTCGTTGAACGTGAGAGCTTGT
The DNA here is from genome assembly GCA_021437245.1 of Aegilops speltoides. Taxonomy (NCBI): domain Eukaryota; kingdom Viridiplantae; phylum Streptophyta; class Magnoliopsida; order Poales; family Poaceae; genus Aegilops; species Aegilops speltoides. Next base: position 35,857,406 of record CM038141.1, on the reverse strand, counting down.
AATGGGCTAAGTTGGGACACCCCTGCAGGGTATAAACTTTCGAGAGCCGTGCCCGCGGTTATGTGGCAGATGGGAATTTGTTAATATCCGGTTGTAGATAACTTGACACTTGACTTCATTAAAACGCATCAACCGCGTGTGTAGCCGTGATGGTCTCTTTTCGGCGGAGTCCGGGAAGTGAACACGGTTTGGGTTATGTTTGAACGTAAGTAGGAGTTCAGGATCACCTCTTGATCATTGCTAGGTTCACGACCGTTCTGTTGGTTCTCTTCTCGCTCTTATTTGCGTATGTTAGCCACCATACTTGCTTAGTCGCTGCTGCAACCTCACCACTTTACCCCTTCCTTACCCATTAAGCTTTGCTAGTCTTGATACCCATGGTAATGGGATTGCTGAGTCCTCGTGGCTCACAGATTACTACAACAACAGTTGCAGGTACAGGTTTTGCGATGATCATGACGCGAGAGCGATGTTACTTGTCTTGGAGTTCTTCTTCTGCTTCTTTTCGATCAGGGGATAGGTTCCAGGTCGGCAGCCTGGGCTAGCAGGGTGGATATCGTTTGAGTTTCTATTTGTGTTTCATCCATAGTCGGATGGTGCTCTTATGTAAGATGATGTTGTATTCGTGTGGCGTTGTATGCCTTTTGTATGTATCCCCATCTATTATGTAAAGTTGATGTAATGATATCCACCTTGCAAAAGCGTATCAATATGCGGTTCTATCCTTGGTGGGACCTTCGAGTCTCTTTAGGATAGTATCGCATAATGGGCGTGACATGGTGCTCAATAAGATCCTCCTGAAGCTGAAAGTGGGTGTTTGCATTTTCAATCTCCCTGTATGTCTGAAGAAAAGTTCTAATGCGGTTAGGATCTCTAACTGGATTGACATGCCTACCCACATTGTCGTAGAAGAATTCCAAGTTCATGCCTCTCTCATCTTCGAGAATCATATTATGAAGAATAACACAACATGTCATGATGTTTTTCAAGGATCGCTTGTCCCCAAAAACGAGCAGGACCACGAACAATGGGAAACCTAGATTGCAAAACCCCGAATGCTCTTTCAATGTCTTTTCGGGCCGCCTCTTGTACCCTTGCAAATTCACATTGTTTCCTAGTTTGGGGGTCTTTGATGCTCTTAGACAAATATGCACCAAAGAAGGGTATATACCATCTGCAAGATAATACCCCTTTTTGTGTATTCATGCCCATTGATAGTGTAGTTGCAGGAGCATCACCACTAGCAAGGCCTAGCAAACAAATGATACCATTGCAACACATTGATATCATTGAGAGTACCCGGTATACCAAAAAAGCAATGCCAAATCCATAAATCCTCGGATGCTACAGCCTCTAGCACAATTGTTGCATCACGAGACTTGCCACAATACATTTCCTGCCATGCCTTCGAGCAGTTTTTCTAAGTGCAATGCATACAATCATTGCATAGCATGCCAGGCCAACCTCTTCTCTCACTAGATGTCATCAATTTTTTTTTGTGTCTTCCTTGTAGGGTGCCCAAAGATATTCAGAACCAATGACACGGGTGATCACTTTGGCAAACCTATGCACTGACTCAGTTGTAGTATCTTCACCAATGCGAAGGTACTCATCGGCATAGTCAGCCGAAATGTCGTATGCAATTACCCGCATAGCTGCCGAGATTTTTTGATATGTGATAAATCCCTTCAAACCTGTGACATTTCTTCATTGAGTAAAATACCGATAATTGGCCTCGCAAGCTTGCACTATTTCACAAAGAGGATCAACGATTCGCACCTTCTCCGGAAGAGGTGCGGTGGATATGTTGAATTGTTCGCCAAGTAGTCGTGCATCAACATCTCCTTCCCGAGATGGCGATTTCAAGGAATGCAAAGACGGTCGACGGTCGATCCTCGCCGTCTCTTTCGGTTCTCGTCTTCATGCTCCTTCACGGAGAGGGTCATCACCAACGTTTGCTGTTGATAGTTGACAAGCAGCGTCTCAACATCCGAGTCGTACGAATCCTCAAGCAAAAACTTATCGCAGAGGCTCAATTCCATCTAAATTCACAAATACGAACGCCGCATTAACCAACTATGCAAACTGCATCCCAAAGCACAAGCGCAAGTACTCACCGGCGGTCCAGGGCGGTGGCTCTACGACGGTGGATCCCGGGGCGGCGATGACGACTAGGACGGCTCAGATCGGCGAATATGGGGAGCCGGTGGCTAGGTGGAACAGGGGGAGTGGCGCACCCGCGGTGCCATTCCGCCCGCAGATTTGGCCGGAGTCGTCGGCGGCAGACGGGCGAAACCAATGGCGAGCGGCGGTGGAAGGGGCGGGGAAAGAGCGTGGGCTGAAATGTCCCTCCCGCCAACTGCTTTCCTAGGATACAAGGCACTGTCGTGTTGAGGCGGAAACCTGCGTTTTCGCCGGTAGGGGAGGGTATTTTACCGCGCCCCTCAAAATTTTTTGCGGGTCCGACGCGTTTGTGGGGTCTGGTCGGGCAGCATTTTACGAGCAGACCCTTATTTTGGCGGTTATTTTGCGGGTCAGGACATTATACGGGATCTGCTAGAGATGCTCTAAGGCCACGGAGATCAGGCAGCCCGATGCAGGTGCCAACGGGAGGCACACAAAAGCTAGCGGCTACATGGTCTTTGCGTGCGGCGCCGTTACGTCGAGAGTGTGCATCTGTTCTTCCAAAGCCAAACAATAAATGCTTGTCATAGAGAAAATTCCATGATTATCTGAGTGCCATGCAACAAAATCCTCCTCGATCAAGCCTTAAAGCTTGATATCGTCAACCAAATGAAAATATAGTAAAAAAGTTCATAGACAATATATCAAGAGCAAGAAAAATGGCATGCAAGAGTTGAAAAACAAATTCCGGTTGACGCATGGTTCAAAACTTTTTTCCCGAATACGCTTAGGCAGCATATCATTCCATTGATAGGTAGAAAAAAGGGGGGGAGTTTACAGGGGGGCGTCTTTCGTCGCCGTACACACGCATGGCAGCTTCGAAAGCGCGAGAGTCGAGCAGAGAAGGTTGCTCAGCCTTTATAGTGGTTGGTTTAGATTACATGGATAACTTTATCTAGCCCTATGGTGCCGGCTCAAGCCCAGAGCACGGCTTCTTTCTTGATGTCGTCGACGAGCTTGGTGGAAGAGGGCGTGGTGGCGTCGAAGAGCGCCGCGTTCCAGTGTTTCCAGATAACCCAGGCCGTGAGGATGGCGAGGGTGTGGAGGCCTTTGCGCAAACAAGTCGGAGTGGCACTTGCTGCCATCGTCCACCACTCGAAGAAGCCAAGAGTGCCGTCTGGAGGTTGAATGGTCATGCGGCTCCAAGCCAGGATTTCGTGCCAGATGATGCGAGAGAAGACGCACCCACACGCAGGTGGTGGGGTGTCTCGGGCTCTTGGTCGCAAAGCTTGCATGTGGGGTCATGGGGTAGATTGTGTCGCACCCGACGCTCGGCAGTCCAGCAGCGGTCGAGGAGGCCAGCCAAAGGAAGATCTTGGCATTAGTGAGGGCCCAAGGCTTCTAGATGAGGTGCCAATGTGGTGAGGTGGTGGCTCCGATGAATTGGGCCCTGTAGGCAGAGTTTGCGGTGTACGTACCATGAGCAGTCCACCTCCAAGAGAGGAGGTCCGGGTCATTGGAGAGGGCGATCCCTTGCAGTCGTCTCCATAACTGCACGTACTCAATGGTAGCCGTGGGGTTTAGGATGCCATGGATGTCCGCGATCCAGCCGCGATCAGTGAGGGCCTCACAGACAAGTCTCTTGTTGCGGCGTTGGCGGGGGATGAGCGCGAGCAAGTTTGGCGCAATTTCAGAGATAGACTGCCCTTGGAGCCAATGGTCGCGCCAAAATCTGCACTTATTGCCATTGCCGTGTCCAGGAGGTAGATGCGCGGAAAAGTTCAGCGGCTTCCCGATCGGAGGGGAGATGGAGGTGTTTCCAGGCGTTGTTCGTGTCGGTAGCCTGCAGCCACAACCAGCGGGTGCACAGTGCGACTCCAGTGCGGTGGAGATCCCGGATGGCGAGTCCGCCGAGCTCGAGGGGCCGGCAAACCTTTTGCCAGGAGACGGTGCCTGAGCCAGAGCGCACATCCTTGTTGCCATGCCATAAGAAGTCTCGGATCAGCTTGTTTATTATTTCAAGGATTGGAGGGTTGATAGCCAGCGCTAGCAGAATATGGACTGGCATGGCGGTGAGCACATGCCGGACAAGGGCAAGGCGCTGGCCACGCGAGAGGAAAGATGCCTTCCAGGTAGCAAGTTTCTTCACAAGTTTGTCGACGAGCGGGAGCAACGCGGAGGCCGAGGCCTTCCGAATCGAAAGCGGCAAGCCGAGGTAGTTGATGGGGAACCCAACGATCGGACAGTCCAGTGAGGACCCGATGGTTGTGAGCTCATCAGTGCCGCAGCGAATAGGAGCCACGGAGCACTTAAGGAAGTTTGTGCGGAGGTCGGAGGCGTTGCCGAACAGGCAGAGCAGCTCTTTGACAATGCCTAGCTCGACGGCGTCCGAGTGGCAAAAAATGACGACATCGTCCGCAAACATGGAGATGCCAGAGGCCGCATGCCGTGAGGTGAGCCTCTTGAGGATGCCAGAATTTGTGGCATGTTGGAGCAGCGAGTTGACTTTGTCGATGACGAGGGTAAAGAGCATAGGCGAGACGGGGTTGCCTTGGCGGAGCCCTTGTGCACGGGATATCGGCGGCCCAGGGTTGCCATTGATGAGTACCCGAGTTGAAGATTTGGAGAGGAGTATGGATATCCATTCACACCAACGGTGCCCGAAGCCGATGTGGCGGAGGGTTTCGAGGAGGAAAGGCCATGAGACCGTGTCGAAGGCCTTGGCGATGTCCAGTTTGAGGAGGACGCACGGTGCTTTCAGGTTATGTAGCAGTCTCGCGGTTTGCTGGACCAAGAAGAATTTGTCATGGACGCTCCTCTCAGCGATGAACGCACTCTGGTTCGTGGAGACAGTGTCTTCGACATGCGGGGCAAGCCGGAGGGATAAGACTTTGGCGAAAAGCTTGGCAATCAGATGGATAAGGCTAATCGGCCTGTAGTCGGAGATGGTAGACGCATCTTGCTTCTTGGGAAGGAGGGAGAGGAGCGCTTCGTTGAGCTTGCGAAAGCCCATGCCGTTCATGGCATAAAGTTTGTCGAAGGTGGCGCAGATATCCTCTTTGACGATAGCCCAGCATGAGCGAATAAACTCCACAGTAAACCCATCGGGGCCGGGCGCCTTGCCCGTGGGCATTTTCTTAAAAGCGAGCCAAATTTCCTCCTCGGTGAACGGATCATCCAAGGCAGGAAGTCGAAGTGACGATTGTCGAAGCTCTCAAGGTTGATGGAATGCTCGCAGGGAGGGGAGGATCCAATGGTTGCCGAGAAGTGGGAGAACGCCACTTTGGCTATGCCGATGTCGTCGCTGACAAAGGCGCCCTCGTGATGCAGCCCGAGGATGTGACTCTTCTGATGACGGTGCGCGACATGCAGTTTAGTGAAGGCCGTGTTAGTGTCGCCCTCCTTTAGCCAGGTAAAACGAGCGCGCTCGCGCGCGAGTGAGCGGTCTAGAGAAGCGAGGCCGAGGTACTTGCGCTTAAGCTCACTACGGAGCCAAGCCTTTGTCGCAGAGAGGGGTCGGTGATCCTGGGCCACGTTGAGCCGGTAGATGAGCTCACGGGAGACGATGAGTTGTAGGGAGATGCTGCCCGTGGTGCGAGCGCTCTAGCTCCGTAACGCATGGGTTGTGGCTTTGAGCCTGCCATATATACGCTGGAAAGGGTCCGGGTCCGGGGCTTCAGAGTTCCAGGCGTCGGAGACGGTTTGGTGAAAGCCATCAAGTTTAGTCCAGAATCTCTCGAAACGGAAACAAGGACGCCCGTGGGCACGCGGCGCGCAGTCAAGAATAAGAGGATAGTGATCCGATGCCGCGGAGGCCAGGCAGTGGAGGAGGTGATGGGGGTTGGAAGTCTCCCAGGTTGGGGTGCAAAGGACTCAGTCGTTACGCACGAGGGTAGGGTTTTCCTGCTCATTCGACCAAGTATATCTTCCGGCATGGAGGTAGATGTCGTGAAGGGAAGAGTCAGAGATGAAGCGCCGGAAGCGGTTCATGGACCGGTGGTTGACGCGGCCGTTATTCTTATCTGCGTGAGAGGTAATCATGTTAAAGTCTCCACCAATGAGCCATGGCCCGGCAATGGAGTCCCGGAGGTCATGAAGCTCGGCTAAGAACGCGAGCTTGTCCGGCTCGGATTGCGGCCTGTAAACGCACGTAAGCCACCATGTGTTAGACCCAGATAGGGAGGAGACTATGGCAGATACATGGTAAGTGCCAATGGTGCGGTTGGCAAGGGCAATCAAATCCGCGCACCAAGCAATGAGGATGCTGCCGCGCGTCCCGTCGGCTAGAAGGAAATAGAAGTCCAAGAATTGGTTGCCAAGCGTCTCAAAGATGAGTGTGGGAGTGATGACGGCCAGTTTGGTCTCTTGCAGACAAACGATGAGGGGGGAGGCCGAGGAGATGACCGTTCAGACGGCAGTGCGTTTGGCTTTGCTATTGAGGCCACGCACATTCCAGAAAACAAGTTTATTGCATTTATCCATGGAGAGATGGGGGGGCGCGGGGAGCGGCACTAGTACAAGAACTAGGCCGTGGTGAGGAGAGGCTGGCCCGAGGCGCAGCCCACGATCAGGTCTCGCGGCAAGTTCCAGCCGAAGAAGTCCGCGAAGGCGAGCACGACATCAATGGCGAGTGGACGATCGAAGAGCTTGGAGTACTTGGCGAGGATCTCAGGGAGAGCGTCTCATTCTCTTTGAGCAGTCCCAGCTTGCGCAAAAGGACCCGTTTGGCCTTGGTCTCGGAATCAAACCCTCCATCCTGCTGCACAATGCGCCCGCTGCGCCGAGGGGTGAAGTTGGGCGGGATGTCGCTGCGCCTACGTTTAGGAGCTGGAGTGGGAAGGATGGGCGCAGTCTCCACATGCAAGTCCTGGATGTAGTCAAGGACGTGGTGAGGAACAACACAGGAGGCGGTTCCATTCGACGTGCATGGCGGTAGTTGCATGGGCGAAGCCGGATTGTCTCCACGTGGGGTTGCCCCACTGGGCACAGGAGCGGAGAGACCGCCCGCGCTGGGGGGTTGCATGATCGCTGGTTGGCCATCCAGGATCTGGGAATCCGCAGCGGGCTCGGGAGGTGTGCAGGCGACAGCTGCAGGTGCCAGGCCAATGGCAGGTGTGTCGATCTCCTGTAGTGGGGTGCCAGAGGCGGGCGGGTCCGCATGGGTGTCCTCGGGGTCCAGAAAAGGTGACTCGAGGCCCGGGGAGGAGGGGTTGGGCCGCAACAACGACAACACTGGGGGAGGGGCAGAATCTTCCAGATTGGCCGCATGTAGGGGACCGTTGGGGGTCTGAGCAGCCTCCAGAAGGAACGGTGGATCCGATGCACGGGGGCGGTGGGCGGGCCCGGGGCAGGGTCACGGGCAGCCAGGTGCGCAGTTAAAGGCGGATTTTGAATGTCGGGGACCCTGGTCAGCGCAGGGATAGGGTTGGTGGTGGCCGGCACCGTCTCAGGCATGACGCAAGGCTGCAGGATGGCAAGGGGACCCACCGGAGGCGGCACGAGCCTGGTGCGGACCAGAGCGTGATGTGGCACCCTTCCGGTGGCTGGGCAGGGGCCCAGGACCCCACGCCACTCCCGATGCAGAGGCGGTGGCGCACGGCGGCGATGGCCGGAGGAGCCACGGCGAGGGGAACGGTGAGCCTGCTTGCTTTCGGATGAACACGGAAAATCATGGCGGCGTGGCCAGGCGTCCGGGCAAGGAGGGGAGCCGCGGCCGAAGGCGTCGTCGTCACCGTTAGATGGCGGCGGTGGTGACGGCGGCGGCGATGGGAAGCGGTAGTCTGCAGAACGGCGGACGTGGATGGACACCGGGAAACGCATGGCCGGAAACGCAAAACGCTCAACGCGGTCAGGGTCAGCCCCGGCAAACTCATCCGGCTCCTCGAGCAGCAGTTCAGAGGTGCGGGGGATCCCATCCGGGTTCGTCGTCCAAGCCTCGAGCTTGAAGACGGAGAGATCACTGCTGTCTGCAGTTGCAGGATCAAGGCGGCCAACCATGCAGAAAGGGGAGAGGAGCTGGACAGC